>OMLC01084619.1:0-10256 GCA_900302585.1 Regalecus glesne
ATATCAATGCTCAAACGACAGTTGGGTAAAAGAATGGGGCTTTGTTCAATACTGATAGATTAACATCAGTAACTGGAAGTTCACCTGACCCCCATCTCTGTCCCATCTTAATGTGCTATTTATGATGATATTCAAACTCAAGCTCTGCCTCTCAACCTTCGTTAGGTAATGAAACCAGGATGCAGCAGCAGACATTCAACAAGGGGGGACAGACATCTCTTCAAGACAGCAATGGCCGCCGTAATTACAGTTCCTGATTGCTTGCTGGTCTGCCAACAGAGGTGAGTGATACAACAGATCTCTGTTCAGTGAAGAGCTGACATGGCTTATATCCAAACCAAGGATAAGGAAACTCTTCTGTTCGTGACAAAACAGGTGAATCAGTTCATTTGAATGTGTTTATTGAGAGAAGGATCTCATCACTCATGGAGGGGACATCTTCAATCCTAAATTCAGACTGAAGATATCTCTTGTATATGAGTGACAAGAGGCTTTTCTCAATGAATAGGTCCAGAGGAAAAACCTTTATCAGGGAGAAAAATACCGGAGCAAAGCTCAGAGGAGGATGTGGATGATGTGTATCTAGAATAAAACACAACCTACAGAATACAACACTGAGAAGATAACCAAACCACAATAGAATTACAAGATGATGATAATAATAATAATCTCCTTTATATGTCAGCCATCAGTACTCTGACCCCCCCCTTCCATTGTTTTATTTCAACACTAGAAACATGAAAAGAACAAAGTTAAGCACACCCTTAAAACCCCTTTGGAAAATGGTTTAGCCTCAGTCTGCTACATGCAGGTCATCACCGTCTAAAAGCCTCTCTGAGTCATGCGGTGGTGTATTGGAGCACGAGTTTGACACAAAGGGATTTTTTGGGCCACAGTAGTTCAGTGGTGCAGCATGTGCCTATAAGTCGGGTATCATGGGTTTGATCCCACAGCAGGTTGTCAGGGAGAGGGCATCCGACCTTAGTCCCCCATGCTCGGCTAAATATTAGGATATATTGCAAAGTACTTTGCGTGGTCCCTGGTGTAGAAAAGCACCATATGAAAATGAGTCCATTTACCATCATCATCATTTGGTCACTTGTCCAGATCTAGACGTTGATTTTCTTAGAAATAAAATATCTAATTTAATAGATACCAAGCATTTGAATGGTCACTCATAATGACCACCTTCCAGTAGAAAAGCTAATTAGCCATATTAAAATGGCTCTTCTAGTTTACATCAGTTTGATTGTGTTGAAATACTCTGAGAGCTTTGAGGCATGGAGACTTCAGCCCAACGGAATGTTCTGATTTCAACCCTCAGAACAAACCCGTATCGGATGGATACTCAGCTGTCCACACCTCTCACGGCACACCCGTGGAGAGCGAGGCACAAAGTCCACTGAAAAGCTCTCAGGTCATTGTTGGTAGTGTCAGTCAGCTCCTCTCTCAAACCAGTTCTTCAACATTTAACCTTTGGGCAAGCAAATCGACTTAATGGGTCAAAAGAGTTGTGTTTTTTCTGAATCAGAGCTGAAAAGTTAGGTTCTCCTGGATGGACCCCTGACCTATCCAGGGTGTTTCTCCACCCCCCCCCCAAACGAACGCAGGGATAGCCACCAGCAGAGACGTCACCTGACTTCAGATAAGTGGTTGACCACGACATGACCATCGTGTCGTATGCTAGTAATGCTGTGTTGGAGGTGAGCCATATTGAAGTAGCACAACAGATGAACTCTGTTGCCAGGCTATGGAGAAGGTAAGGGGGTCAGGGCAGGTGGACATAAATCGGTCTTCTGCAGGTCAGTGGGTGGGAAAGCAGCACTAATGGTGATGTATGGTACTATTGTCCTGGGGAGGCATTTTCAAATGCTACACCGGCAGCATGGTATCTGGAGGGCAATAATAAAACGTGATGGGACTGTTTGTATATGACAAGTCAAATCTGCCTTACTTCCTAGTGCAAGCAGACATTGCACACATTTACCTTCGAGGCTCCTTCCACTCGGTGGCTCGCCTCTCCCAGAAGCCACAGAGGAAGCTGGGCAGTGGCTCACACAATGTCTTTTATCCACTGTTCAGTTGTGGAGATCAAAGCTCCTCCAGCAGTCAAAATGCCTGCAGACGGTTCAAAGTGAGCTTCAGTGCTGCAGCACAGACGTCTGAGAGAAATGAACAGGCAGCGCCATTGACAGGAGCCCCAAGTCGTTGCTCTTGTATTCCTCCTCCGTTCCCTGGGCTTGTTTTTAACATCAGGGCCAGTAAATGGTCATGTGACATGTAGAGAATAGGACTGTCTCCATGCCGATGCTTCTGGAGCGTTTAGATGCTTCCGGTGAAACCCGTGGACCGCATACGTAAAGACTAGTCAGGAACGCTAACTAGCCACGGGCAGCTGACATTCATCTGGATCATTAATGGATGCACTGATATTAGTTCCTTAACTGCACCAACATGACAAGCGGGAGATGTCTGCCACTGTGTAGGGCAACTCACAAAGTGGAGGATTCTTACTGCTGGCAACTCCATTTCAATCATTTGAAATGTCTCAATGGGTTTAACCGGATTTGATGTGTAAATATCTCAACTGCTCAAGACAGCAGCATTGTTCCCACTCTCGACGTTCACGTTCCAGTGAAGTTGAAGGGCTTCATGTGCCAATGCCATGCCGTGATATGGCACGGCTCTCTTTAGCTGAGCAAAAGTACTTATCACAAGAGAACCACTTGGGTGTGGGACTGAGGTCAGGAAAGAGCTATCATTAATTCACGGGTATAACCCATAGGACATGGTTAAGGCCTGTCCTGTGCAAACTGATTTTTAAAAGGAACTAAGGGCTCATAGACTCAAAATGATAGAAATGCCAATGGAGATGGGGCTAGCGTGCTTTGAATGGAAGCTTATGTTGAGGAGCAGAAATCTGACGTAGAGTGACCCATGACCCATGACCCATGACCCATGAGATATCCAAGCATGCTCCTCGATAGCTACCCATTCACATACGTTTCATTTGGATCACAGAAAATCAGGATTTACTGAGATTTAAGAAAACTACTTTGTGAAAACACTTGAAACTATGGAAAGGAGGAAAGCATGGAATAGCTTTGCATTCATCCGAATCTCAATCGGATGAATGGTGAAACACACTCCTGTTTTTTTAAACCTACATCCAGATGATTTCACTCAACCTATTTTGACCTATCGGAGAGAGGTGTGTATCAACGACCTTTGACCCACTATCTATACCAACCTTTTCAATCAGCTTTCAGGGTCTGTCGCTCCACTGAAACTGCTCTAGCTAGAGTGGTAAATGACCTCTATCAGCTATGACCTTGGGTTGCACCTCTGTGCTTCTTCTGCTGGACCCCAGTGCAGCCTTTGACACTATTAATCACGGTATATATTAAGTGATAGAATAAAAAGTAATTTTGCCGTCTCTGGCTTAGCTCTCTCTTGGCTTAAGTCCTCCTTATCTGAAAGAAAACATTGTCTCTTATAATTATATCACATTGAAGTTCTCTGATGTTAAATATGGCGTACCCCAGGGCTCGGTTCTCGCCCCTTTACTCTTCTCTCTTCACATTTCATCGCTTGGCCAAATTATACGCAGTCATGTAATTAACTTCCATCGCTGTGCAGATTGGCTTAGCTGCACGTGCCTATAAGGGCTGATGCTCTAACTCAACTGACTAATCTGGAAGCCTGATGGCTGCTGGGAAAAATTTGGATGTCACTAAATGTTCTGCTTTGAAATTCAGATAAAACTGAGATGTTGGTCATCGGCCCTGCTGGACACAGACGCCACTTTGATGCAGTATCAATGACAATTGATACTTCTGTGATTTTACAAAGTGTGGCTGATGATATCTCGGTTGTATGTTTGATCTCGTCCTTTCCTTGGATAATCATGTGAAAGAAATCACCAAGGTTGGCTTTTCTCACTAATACAACAGCTCAAATTCCATCCTGCCTGTCTATGGCTGACTCGGGTTATCTAAAACATGAATTTGTCCCATCCGGACTAAGGATCTGTCTTCAGGTCGGCCACATGCAGCACTAAAAGTCTTCAGATGGTTCAAAGTGCTGCAGCCAGAACCCAAACTAACCTGCCGGCATCCATTCGACCAGGGCCTAATATCTATCCGACGTCCATTTCAGAGACGAGCATGCCTTCAGACAGATCATTAAAATAACCACATAATCAGATGTTCTCCAGATAATCCAATACCATGGTGGAACATGGTGGGGAAACACAGCACGGTCAAGCTAAGCTTTATTCTGCTGGGTTTTAGATCACATGACCTTATTAAATCCATGATCTGAAGTGTTGATATGAAAGTGTTGCTTCTGCTGATCTAGCATGACCAAATGAGCACAAGGAGGAGGACGTGGGTGTGGAAACTAACATGCCTTCCCTGTGCCTTCTCTTCCGACAGCAAAACAGTGGCTGAGATTTGTTCAGCAGGAGAGATAGATACGACCTTCACAGCACTCAGTCAACGGCTGGCTTTCAGTGTGCGTACGGTGGTGGCGATGGGGTGCTGTGACCGGTGACCTTGGATTCATCTTGTCAGAAGCTGTATTCTGCTCCTCGTGAACAGGATAATTGAACAGAGAGGAGCACAGGACTCAGAATCCAGTGCATGTGGTATTAACCGGAGTGATCTGGAGAGCACCGAGGATGGAGAAGGGTTGTGCCATGACAGTCTGTTGGTGCTACGGCCGTGACTCGGAGTCCTCAGACTCACAGGTGGGTCACATACACGTACAATGGGCAGTGACATGCTTATTGGAAAGATCTAAACCCGTCCAACAAAAAGAAGCAGAACACAAATAAACAGGAATGAAATGTAAAAGTCTGGGGACAATAAATATCCACATGCAAATAATATACCAATGTGCAAACCGTCTGCGTCAGAGGGAGAATGTGTACGCCCATAGCCATCACTCAGAGAGAGAGTTGGACATACACCTGACAGATTTTCAGTTGGGGTAGTTTTGTATATCGTCTCCATGTTCCAGGATGACAGGTGTAATTGTTGGGGAATTCACAGCAGATCCTGGGAGAACTCACACAAACACAAGCAATATACCAACGTCCAGCTCAACATCCAGGAGGGGCGGAAATCTGTTGACTGGACGCCGGCTTTCAGTTTGTCCATTCTCGCCTCTCATCCAGATGGCTTTTACAGTTCTGACACCAGGTGGCGCAGCCTCCTCATTTATGTCTGTGGTTATGACAGCTGTTCATGGCAGCCATGTTTTGGTGGGCCATGAATTTAATCAGCCAGCTGACCTTTACGTCCTCCCTGAGCCCGGCCTGGGCGGTGACCCCGGCCGTGGCTGCTCTGCTCGGCCCTCCAGATGGCTCCTCTGGAATTGAGGAAGCCCTCCTGGTGAACGGCCAAACCTCTTCATATTGAAAAGTAATGTCCTGTGAACAGATTTCAGCATCTCCTGGAGGTCGACAACTTACTTTGAAGTACTTGATGCATGTGAAGCTGCAGCAGGTCTCAAACAAGCAGCGGTCATAGCGTAGGATGCTGACATCAAGCAGGACTCCTGGAAAAGTCCTGATTAGAACTGCGTCTCCACAACAAGGCTAAAGTTAGGCCTAATGTTTGAGCTTCAGTGTGTTTCACAGTGAAGGAGCATGAACAAGAGCTTTTCAGACGGATTCATTTATGTTAATTTTCCTCCATGATGTTCATCAAACACTGTACACACATATCGAGATGGGGTGGCAACATAACTCACCAGCCTACGCATTAAACCGCAAGGATCCACGTCCGCAGCAAAAGTCTTGTCTTGTGTAGTGCACAGACATGTCTGTACAGAAACACGTGACGGGCAACACTAAGCTGTTGGCAGAGAAATACAGGCCATCATTAGTTGAGTCTCAGAATGTAAAATGTTTCTTTCTGATGGGAAGTCATAAATGTCAAACGACACCGTCACATATCACATATCATATCTCAGTGGACTAAATGACTGTTTTTAGATTAGGTGATTTAAAAATCAAGCTCTTAGCCAAAGAATTAAGACCCCCCCCCAAACAAAGGTCCAGGCAAATGAGATATTTCAGTGTTATATCATCACTGGTGTGTGAGGGGAATTTCAAACACACCACAGCGTCATGATGGCACTTTGAATCCATTCTGTGCAACATTCCTTCACTTCAGGGACACAATTATAGCCGAATCATTAGAATCTAATACAAGGCACTGGTAAATTTGACTAATTTCACACCTCAAGTAAAAGGCATTAAGATAAAAGATAAGAAGAAAAAAATCTCTTCTACAGATAGGAACTACAATCTGTGTTCTTATACAACCAAAACACAATAAGAGAAAACAGAACCTCAACAATAAGCTCATTTTATAAATAAAGAAGCTCCACCAATTTCACGGAGCTTCCAAAGCAAATCAAACCTCTAGTCCTGAAGCCGGCCTTGCCTCTGGGATCTTGTTTCCAGTGAAAACCAACAACTGTCTCACATCCTAAACCTGTAACTTAGGATCTGGTTTAACTCAAACCATCTCTGTGGTCCAAAGAACTTCTAAGATTTTGATTCAAGAAATTAAAGTCTCTGTACCAGCCCAATGAAACTGCAATGGTCTCATCTTCAAATGGTACATAGAGAGAAGAGACTGAAGAAATGAGCAACATAAAATGTGTTTTAATAAATTCACAGATCACCCCTGCATACGCCTTGCATTGATCCCAGTATATATCAGTTCATAAAACCTATACTGTAGGTACAGACCAAGAAGGCTCTCGGATGCTCCTCAGAGCTCACATGATACTTTCTGCTTCCTTTTCTTTAAAGGGATGAGGTTCAGGTGCAGCACCAGCTTGGACCGCCTATAAGTGGTGTGAGCACGACATCTAGTGGCCAGAAGCGTCAGTGCAGGCAAGTGCGTTCAAATAGGACGGAGTCGGTGAAGCTGCGTGGCAACAGTCACCAGCCCCAAATACTCAAGCGTTCGCTGGACAACTCGTTTTGCACCATTTATAAGACATCTGACTTGGGCTGTGTAAAGTCTGCTGATTGGATCATTTGTCTAAAATTCTAAAATTATTTTTTCTTAACAGAAAAATATGACGGCAGGACGTCCACAAAGCGCGCCTGCATCAAATGACCACCTAGTGTCGCTGGTGGCCGATGTCAGTTCAGAGCTCTCAGAGTCATGGCCGCTATGCAGGGTTTCACATGGATGGCATCTGAATGCGTGTCATGGCTTTAACAGGTACTTCACACAGAACACATACTTCACAAAGCCACACAAAAACATCCAGACGTACACAAGACTTTACCACTACAGGAGAAATGTAACATGTCCTCTAGACATGTTCCAACATGGTGGTGACACCAGCCATCTTCTATGGAGGGGTCAGCTGGGGCAGCAGCATCTCAGCTGCAGAGAGGAAGAGACTTGATAAACTGGTCTAGAGAGCTAGCTCTGTACTGGGATGCCCTCTCAACACTGTGGAGACAAGGAAGGAGGATGGCTAAGCTGTCATCCATGATGGACAATGGTTCTCCCCCCATGCAGGACTACATGTCTAGACTAGAGAGCTCCTCCAGTGACAGGTTACTGCATCCAATGTAGGTGAAGGAGCTTCATCACAGCTCTTCCCTTCCCGCTGCTGTCAGACTTCATAACCAGCATGAAACACGAAGCAGCACGAGAAACGTTTCAAACCATTTGAGTGAACGACTCAAGGCCACGGCACCGGCAGTAAAGGCAGTTAAAGACCAGCTCCCCTCCCTCAGTCTGCTCACCAGGGTTAACCAGCGAGTCCCACAGATGTCTGGAAACGTCTCCGCTTCCTCTCTGGAGACTGACATGAGGTTGGAGAGCTCGCATACACGGGGTCAAAGGTCATTTGCACAAGGCCATTTCCCTATGCAGGGGGATGTCTGCCATCTTGTGGAAAATAAAAGTAACTACACAGGGACGAGTAATTCAAACCATAGACCCAGCCGGCTGAGGGATGTGGAGATGACAGATGTAAGTCCATCACCTAGAGATAGGAGGTGAGTCTGGAGCTGTCCCGCTGTGTGTGAGGGTCTGATACTGTTACCATACAGTGATCACAAACATGCAGTCCAGCAACAAGACGCACAGCTGAGCAGATGAGGAGATGACATGAGGAGATGAGGAGATGAGGAGATGACATGAGCAGATGAGATGAGGAGATTAGGAGATGAGATGAGGAGATGACATGAGGAGATGAGATGAGGAGATGACATGAGCAGATGAGGAGATGAGGAGTTGACATGAGGGGATGAGGAGATGAGATGAGGAGATGAGAAGTTGACATGAGGAGATGAGATGAGGAGATGAGGAGATGAGGAGATGGCTGCTGACAGCCCTGCTGGATGAGAGATGATGGACACTACTTGATCCATAATAACTTCTTTTGAGGAGGAAGCATTCAGTCAGTGATTAATGGCTTGATTACAGGGTAATGGTGGTGCTGAAGTGGCACCAACTCAACTCACCAGCAGTGGAGGACCAGGGAAGAGCTCACGTCAGCCTAGACGGGCAGCTATTGTCTTATAACATACGACAAATCCTACGTTATTCTAGTGGTCTCCTTATGTGTGTGTGTGTGTGTGGGGGGGTAACACGCCACCTCTTTTGCTCAAGGTGCTTTTCTATGATGCAGCTCGGATCTCTGGGTAATGACATGAGATCCAGGCTTTCCATGCAGTCCGTGATGGCGGAGGCCTAGTTTGTGATAATCATGGCTATTTCAGCGTCTGGTGTCTTGCTGCCTCTCCGTGGCTCAGATCTGTGCGTGGTGGCAGTCGTGGCTGCCTCCTGGAGGCAGACGGCGCTCAGCACATTATGGATGGGTGCATTAGTGAGTGATGCGAGGCCTGGGCTTGGCTGCCTTGTTTTTTGTGCGAGAGTGCATCATTAGAAAATGTTCCACTTGGCAGGGAGCTCGTATTAACTGCAGCCCCGATGAAATGAGCTTGTGATGGATGATTAAAGTTATAGAGGACTATTAGGCTGAAATATGAACCTCTCCATTGTCGTGATGAAGCAGAGGCATATTTGCCTTGTGATCAGCGCGTTGAGAGACAATTGGAATCTGCAAAGACTGATTCAACACATTATAGGCAGTGGGCTCAGAGCCTCCACAGCCCAGGAAAGTAATCACGTGTTGACAGAATGGTTCAGAGCCACCGTTCAGAGCAGGGCCTTTATGCAGGGAGGCTGCTCCAGCACGCTGCTCCTCTCTCAGGCCCCCTGGTGAGGGCTGGGCCAGGGGGGGGGGGTCTTTGTGGAAGTCCTGTTGAGACGTGTGAGGAGCTGTGGGGATGGATGCAGGTTTAATTGGCTATCAGGGGTAATTAGAAGCCCTGAACGACTGGTGGGCTGATGGGGCAGATGACAGAACGTCAGCATGGAGCGGCCGCGGCGTCTTAGCAGCGTAGTAAAAACACGGGGATGGTGGTGGGACGTGCTGATCCCCTCCTCTGACTCCATCAAGTCAAATGGACTTGTGGTCCTTGAGACGGGTGGAGGGTTCTGGGTATTATGGAGGGAGGTTTGTCCCGCGTGTCAGGACCAGGCCCGGGTCGTGGGGTGGACGCAGACTCGGGTGGAGGCTTGGGGATTAAGGATGGATGGTATCTCTCATGTGGGGGTGCTGTTAGATGGGAGGACGTCCTCTGAAGCAGCCATGAGACAGGAACAGGTTCTCACCACCTGATCAGATGTGTCGTCGTCTTGACTTTGTCTGGTGTCCTGTGTCACCAGACAAAGGTCTTACGTGTCTTACACAGGTCTTACGTGTCCTGTGTCACCAGACAAAGGTCTTACATGTCTTACACAGGTCTTACGTGTCCTGTGTCACCAGACAAAGGTCTTACGTGTCTTACACAGGTCTTACGTGTCCTGTGTCACCAGACAAAGGTCTTACGTGTCTTACACAGGTCTTACGTGTCCTGTGTCACCAGACAAAGGTCTTACATGTCTTACACAGGTCTTACGTGTCCTGTGTCACCAGACAAAGGTCTTACGTGTCTTACACAGATCTTACGTGTCCTGTGTCACCAGGCAAAGGTCTTACGTGTCTTACACAGGTCTTACGTGTCCCGTGTCACCAGGCAAAGGTCTTACGTGTCTTACGCAGGTCTTACGTGTCCTGCGTCACGAGACGCAAGACACGTAAGACCTGTTCCAGGCTCTATTCACTTGGAGAGGTCTGATGGAAACAGGCTCAATACATTTGGT
>OMLC01084776.1:2218-12511 GCA_900302585.1 Regalecus glesne
TGCTCAGGACAGGAGACATAAATGGTAAATTCAAAATCTGGGACGACAATAGCATGTTAGCAAAATAAATGAAGAAAGCCTACGAGACAGAATCCAAGATGGCCTCCCGTCACTTTGTCTCTGCCGACCAGCTGAACAAAAAACACCATCCCGCTAAATCAGAAGTCGTTCTGAAGGGAGATGTTGTTCAGTGAGAATAAAGGTCCCACAAAAGAGTTACCATTGTCATTAACACAAAGGACGAGCTTGTTGTTGTTACGCTGTTGTTCTGTTATGTGTCCTCCCCTCCTGTTTATTCGTTTTCCGCAGAGGAGGAGAGAAACAAGGGACAAACCCAAACAAAGAGACAAACATCAAATGATGTGCTCCCGGGAACAGAGCTGTGCTTCCCACATTCGATGCTCAGCCATGCTAATAAGCTCTGACAAAACAGAAAAACCTACAATGTGTACCGGGGATGGAAGAGAGGCTGACAGAAAATGATGGTGTGTGTGTGTGTGTCTGTGTGTGTCTGTGCGTGGGGGGGTCTTTCATCTTTCATAAGGTGAGTCGGGGAAATAGATAGGTAGAGAGAACATTTGAGAGCATGGAAGGGGGAAGGAGAGGACAAAGAGAAACGAAGAGAAAGCCAGCAGAAGAAACACGCTAGGAGAGAGATGGAGACAAACGGAGGGGGAGACACGGGCAGAGAGGGAGACCTCAGATACTGCTTACCAAAATTAACCTTTCCCAACTCACCTCACTGAGGAGCTTTTCAAAGCCCCACCTTCTAATGGAAATTAAATGTAGGAGTACGTGACGCCAGGGGCTCTGATCTCCTTTACATAGAGGATGTTGCAATTGGCTCCACTACACTGACGTTATCAGAGCAGACACACCCCCAGACCAAAACCGTGTCCAGGGGTTAGTGTCTGGTACATCAAAAAAGCCAATGTCCTTATCTTAACAACCAACCATTATCACAACCCTGTTTTATGATAGAACAGACCCTCCCCATGATGGCTAGCGGTGGGTTAATCTTGCTGGATAAGTATACAAACTTCACAGCCACAGGCATATTTTATCAGTATTTAGATAATGGACTCTGTGACCCGGCTTCAAACAAGCGGTTGACAATGGAGGTAAGGGGGATTTCAACTACTCTCATACTTGCTATGTGTGATGTGGTTCAGGCGCTCTGACAGGAGGACTTACTGAAGGAAACTTTCTGGTGGACTGTGCACAATTTATCCAATTTTGCAAATGATCTCTTTTCTGTGGACAGCTGAGTCTTTTAAAGACCTCAGAGAAACAACAGTCTAACATCATAATGTCCCTAAACCTATTTCCTTATCTTCAATTTCTGTGAGGCCAATTTAACACAGATGGTTCAATTGGGCTAAGGAGTGCTTCAATGACCAGATTGGTCCCTCACTCCCAAATATTTCTGTCTCCCAGCCAACAGAATAGAACAGAACAAAGAGCTTTATCATCATGCCATGGCCAGAAAATCATCTTTAGTCTTATCTCTTGCACATACTCAAAACAGTTACACAGCTAAAATACCTCCTTTATTATGGTGGGGAGGTTGAGGGCACTTAGGACAAATGGATCTTGTTTACAGATTTTGTTCGTCTCATGGTATTTTGAAATAACCACCAGAGGGGAGGGACTCATACGCAGGGTAGAGAGGCTGGATGGTGTAATTGATTATAGGATTAAAGTCACTGCATGCTTCAAAAGAAGGGGTTTGTAAGATATGTCTTCCAAACATGTCAGGCAGCAGAGTCACCCATGCCTTTGTCAACCAGCTAGAGTCAGTGGTGGGTTGAGAAGTTGCCTGAAGTTGGGGAGAGTGCCACTGCTATGGAAAACATCCTGGGTGGTACCAGTTACCAAGACTCCACACCCCAAGGACCTCAGCAGCTACAGGCCGGTGGCACTAACATCACACATGATGAAGACCCTCGAGTGGCTGGTCCTTGGTCATCTCCGCCCCCTGGTGAGCCCAGTGATGGACCCACTACAGTTTGCCTATCAACCTGGCATAGGAGTGGATGATGCTGTCATCTTCCTCCAACACAGAGCTCTGTCTCATCTGGAGAAGCCTTGGAGCACTGTGAGGATCATGTTCTTTGACTTCTCCAGTGCTTTCAACACCAGACAGACAAGCTGGAGCATACAGGGGTGGACCATCAGCTCATGAACTGGATTTTGGACTACCTCACCAACTGCCCAGAGTATGTGAGGACACCAGACTGCCTATCAGACATGGTTATTTGTAGTGTGGTTGCCCCACAGGGGTCCTTTTCTCTACACTGCAGACTTCTCTCATAACTCATTCATCTGCCACCTACAGAAGTTCTCTGGTGACTCTGCTATCATCAGCCTCATCACAGATGGGGATGACAGTGAGTACAGAGAGCTAATTCAGGACTTTGTGGACTGGTGCCAGCAGAACCGCCTCCAGATCAATGTGGGTAAAACCAAAGAAATGGTGGTGGATTTTTTCAGGTGCACACACTCCCTTGTGACACCGGTGAATATCCAGGGGATGGACATTGACATAGTGAGGTCCTACAAGTACCTGGGTGTTCACCTCAACAATAAACTGGACTGGACTGATCCCTTGAGAGCACTATATAAGCAGGGCCAGAGCAGACTGTATCTACTAAAGAAACTGAGGTCTTTTGGAGGTCAGGGGTCACTGCTCAAGACATTCTACAACATAGTGGTGGCACCAGCCATCTTCTATGGAGTGGTCTGCTGGGGCAGCAGCATCTCAGCTGCAGATAGGAAGAGACTTGATAAGCTGGTCTAGAGAGCTAGTTCTGTCGTGGGATGCCCCCTGCACACTGTGGAGGTAGTGGGACAAGGGAGGATGATGGCTAAGCTTTCATCCATGATGGACAATTGTTCTCACCCCATGCAGGACTACATTACTAGACTAGAGAACTATTTCAGTGACAGGTTACTCCGTCCAAGGTGTTTGAAGGAGCGTTTCTGCAGGTCTTTCATTCCCACAGCTGTCAGACTATATAATCAGCACTGCTCCTCCAGTAGAACAAACCCAATACACGAAGAACAACAAAAACATGCCATTTAATTAAAAATGAGTGTACTTTTCCTGTTGATACTGTATATAGTGTTCATATTTCCCCCCTTGCTGTTACATATTATGTTCTAGATTTGATGCCTCTCTTACTGTGCTTTCCACTTTGCTGCTGTAACACCGTAATATCTCCCTGTGGGACTAATAAAGGAATATCTTATCGTATATCTTATGTTCTCTTTACTTTCATACAAACACAGCTATAGCTGGGTCTATGCAAACTACCATCATGTATATGATTTACAGTCATGTAGGGGTGCCCAATACACAGGGGTGCACATAACTGTTACACAGGTACGCATGTGTGACAGAGATCAGGAATGTGTAATGCCACTTGTGTTATTAAGCGTCTTTGCATACTTGACTGATCTCATCCAACCTTACTACACATGATGTTTGCGAGCTTGTCAGCTACTGTCTGAGATGTCCAAAAAGCAACAGACATTTAAGCAGCTTCTTTGGCGTTTCACCACCTACAAAGAAACGTCAACTTGAACACGGGCCAAAGAAAATAACCTTTTGGCACCACTGAAAAGTGGTGCCAAGATGTGCAGTGGCTCGAAGCTAATGATGGTCGTACTGAAATGTGGTGGAAAATGTACCACTCACATCCACATCTAGCAGATAAAACAGGTGTGTTTTATGAAGGCTCAAAGAATTTCAACCATCCCTTGTTTAATAAACACAAAAAGAACAAGGAGTACGCGAATGCGGCGCAAGCCTTGCTAATCAAGCTAGGTGAGAAGAAATGTCCAGTGCATCTCCAGGTACTTACCCGAGTAATTTACTGAGCAAGTTATGTGCACCCCGACCAACATATCACAATTGCATTGTTGTTGCAAAATAAGTTATACGAAATACCAAAAAAAGTTCATTGGTCATCTAGATTTTCATGCACATGGAATTTGACTATGATTGTACGGCTCTTACAGGTATTTATTTCCCATTGTGTAACTACAAAGCATCCTTCGGATATATATATACATATGGTGATAAACTGCGATGGTGCAGACTACATCAGAGATATCGAAAAACATGTTAGCAGGTTACTTACATATATGCCAAAGGTATATGAATATGACAGAGCTCACTAGTATACAGTACAGTGTACACAAGATAGATGGTTGGGATTTGACAATGTTAAGCATTAATGTGAATGCCAACCCATGGAAATAACTGTTTTTCTATCTGGTTGTTTTGGGTACAGTGCTGAGTAGCATTTGCCAGAGGGGAGGAGGTGCAGCAGATTGTGAGCAGGGTGTGATGGGTCTGCATTGATGCTGCCCACTTGTTTCCTTACTCTGGAGATGTATAAGTTTTGAATGGGATGATAGTGTTGAGAAATGAGCTAAAGTCCGCAAAACGGGCCCTGGGGACTCAAGGTGTCGACCATATCCTCCGCTGACCTGTTTGGTTGGTGGGCAAACTGTAGGGGGGTCTGTGATTTCCTTCAAAGTGGGCCAATTGCAGTCTCACCAAAGATATCAAGATCCCAGAGGTTAGGGCAATGGACCTGTAGTCCTTTAAATCTATGATACGGGGTTCCTTGGGGACAATAAACACATTGTAAAGGGACGGGATTCATGAAGCCGGTGAGTTGAGACAGTGGAGGAAAAGAACAAGGCTAAGCGGCTAACAGTAATTTGGAGGCTACTAGCTTGGTGACCATTGGTGATCAAAGACAGTCAGGTTTTTTACATTAATCATTGTTATTTTAGTCCAGCCATTGGTTAGGCTTGCACATTTACTTCCAGTAAAATAATAATCCACATATAATTGTGCAAGATTTTTATTTTTGTCATCTTTATCAACCAGAGCTTAATGCGGATGAAGATGAAGATGCTCAGCTTTTCCTTAAAGCAGCTTGTGGTGAGCAGCCAACAGTATTTGTGAGAACAGAACAGAATATACAGACCAGTTGAAGCCCCAATCATTTTCACACTCAAGCACATTGAAAACCTTGGAATCTAGGTTTTGGGCAGTCGCAAACAACATACCTTGACCCTTGCTGTCAGCAGAGATATGAGAGATGAGCTTTCTGTCATTATTGGGCTTTCCAAAAAGCACATTTTGTTGGTAGCATACAGACTAGGCCTTAGCCTTCCCAAAAATGGCTGTGCCACAGAGGACACTTACCTGCCTTTGCCTGCGACTTGCCTGACTTACTAGAATTGCAGCTGGCATTTGGATGCCAACCCTGAGTCTGGTCAGACACTATTTCACCAAAACCTTGGCGGTTGGGACTCACCTTCATCTTCATCATTGGCAGTGACGGTGATGAGCACGAAGCCAACTTCTTTGTCTTCCTCCACGCTCACCTTATACACCGGCTGCTCGAAAACAGGGGCGTTGTCATTGACGTCGGTGACGAAGATTCGGACATAGGCAGTGTCTGAGTGGAAAAGGGGGAGAGGGGAAATTTAGTGAAGTTTCTGATTTGGTAGAATTTTGTTAAAAATGTCCAAGTTGTCTTGATAGTGGAGTAATTTTGAAGATACAAGGAAGATGTATGAGTTAGCTGGGCACTATAGCAAAATACACAAGAGAGATAACATACTCATGTGAAGAGGGAAGGGTTGGAGTTTCTAGAGATATCTATTTCAGAGTTTCAAAGGCTCCAGAGAATTCATGTATATGGGGATATTTTGAGTTGGTAAGGGAGCTACAGGATTTGCCCCCCCCCCAAAAAAAAGAGTATCTTGGTACGGAGTAAAAAAATCATAAAGCTAAAATAGCAAATTTGCATAATAGCACAGTCAGATTATCCTGGTGAGTCAAAGTGCCAGTGTGCATGTTAGATTACAACCCAAGAGGATTACCTGTTCGTGTGTGTGTGTGTGGTGTGTGTGTGTGTGTGTGTGTGTGTGTGTGTGTCCACGTGTATGCATATGTCTTCACCTGTGTTAGGTTGTCCCTGTTGTCCAGGTCTTGCAGACTCCGAGCTATCCTGGGACTGGACCTCGATTAGGTAGGATCCTTTTTGTTCTCGGTCAAAAGAGGCACGGGTTTGGATCACTCCTGTGTAGGAGCTGATACTGAAGTACTGTGAGTCCCCACTCTCATCCCTCAGGATCACATAGTTAATCTGTAGCCATGGGAAACAGGGAGAGACACCAGAGGATTGAACTCCTAACTAACTCTGAGAGTAAAAATCCTCACGGGGCTTTTAAATTGTGAGGACACTGTCAAACTCACTGCTGACTGTTGAATAACAGGAGTGCTCTCTTCTTACTACTTACATCTGCTACTTCGTTTTGCTACCTACATGGATTATATTATTAGCATTCTTCTGAAATGTTCTTAAAGGAATCATATTATGCAGCAGGGGCGGCATGGCTCAGTGGGTAGAGCGGTTGCCTGGCGATTGGAAGGTTGCAGGTTCAATCCCTGGTCCTGCAGAGAGGAATATCGAGGTGCGAGACAACGTTCCCCTTACTGCTCTACCCTGTGATAGGCTGGCGACCTATACAAGGTGTACCCCGCCTTTCACCCAATGAGAACGGAGATAGGCTCCAGTTCCCCTTGACCCAATTTTAGGATAAGCGGTTGACGATGGATGGATGGATGGATATTATGCAGCAGATGCTTGCAGCTAATCTATGTTTGTCTGCCTGTCTACAAGTTACATTTTGTAAGCATCCTTTTTCACCCAAACAGCATGATTTTGAGGTTACGTTTTGGAATTGTAAGGAAACTAGCGTAATTGCACAGTGACATGAGGTGAGGTAGTGACTCTTGCAGTTAGACGCTGCTCTCATATGCCCCCTTCAGTGAGGCAGAGGTACTGTTTGTCTCCCCTCTTGCTTTTTCAGTGCAGTTTTATGGGAGATCAGCAAGACTAAATATGTCATACATATATGTGAGATACATATTGCCTATTCTATGGAAAGTGAGGACATTTAATAAAAGTCTCTAAAAACATTATATTAGTGACATACAGTGAGAAAGCAAAAGGCACGCCCTGAGCCTAGTTTGTGAGGGATTGCGCAATCTGAGTTGAGGCTCAACTCAACACTTTCTAACCTCTAGTGTCTCCTCTATTCGAACTGGAAATACACATACTCGGCGATTCCGATCACGATATAACATTTTTCTTGACTGATATTTGGTCCTACTCACCAGACCATGGAGACCTGAGTCCAGGTCAGTTGCCAAGACTTGGGCCACTGATGTTCCGATCTCTGCCCCCTCGGGAACGGTGGCCTCATAGGTGGATGACAGGAAGAAAGGCACATTGTCGTTCACATCTGGCAAAGGACAGAAAAGCCACTTTATTTGTTTATTGTAATCCTAAAATAAAAACGGTCCCCTGCACTTAACCCATTATATTGTAGAGGTGCAGTGGGCAGCTACAGCACCCGGGGAGTGGTTTTGGGTTCAGTGTCTTGCTCAACGGCACTTCACTACGCTTTTATTAATCTATTATTGTTATTCATTTATTTATTCTAAACAAATCTTATTTGTCAATTTTTTCAATCCCCTTTTTCCCCACCCGAATTCCCTGAGTTGCCTATAGTTCTGTTGCATTGCTGCCCCTCTAGAACATCGACAGGAAGGAGCAAGCCATGTCTCCATGAAGCCATGAGTCCCTTCAAAGTCACATGCTGTCTAGCCCTCGATTATTCACACGTCACGGTCTCGCGGGGAAAATACAGTGCTTGGCCGTCAGTGGAGAATAAAGCAGAGTACTTTTCCTTCACTTAACCGCGAGCACCTGGAGGACCCAGAGGGAGACACTAGTGAACTTAGAATCCTTTATCCAACCTAAACCCTTATACCCATGTGAGGCTTAGCCAATTATGCCCCACTAACTATGGACCTTCGCCCGTGGTTGGAAACAGCGCAGCCGGGATTCCAACACCCAACTGCATGATGCAGAGATGCACTGAACAAAGGTGCCTTAACCCCCCTACAACACCGGAGACAACGCTTTTTGCAGGAGCCGGGAACGGAACCATCAACCTTCTGCTTACCAGGTGACCCAGTCTACCTCCTGAGCTATGCGTCCCCTAGTTCTACAGCAGCTTGTCATTATTCATGAAGTTGAAACATAAGAGTTCCAGTAAGTTCTACTTTATCTCTCATCGGGGGTAGGGTGGGGTGGTTCCAATACCCTCTTTGATGAAAATGATGGTATTTAATGTAGAATTAGCCTCGAAATACCCTCCAGAATCCACAAAGCACCCTGTCAGTTTAGTTTCAAAAGCTGCTAAGCCAATTACATGGACAAATATGGGTTTGTTCAAAACTGTCTGGATATATCCCATCCTATCTCTCCCATCTCTCTCTCTCTTTTTCTTTCTCTCTCCGCCCCCCTTCCCAACCCAGCGAAGCTAAGTTGGGGAGTGAGTCATAGCTGGAAGAGGCAGTATGTCAAGATATTTACTGCCACGAACGACCAGAGATGTGTGATCTGTACCTAGTTGTGTGCTCTCTCTCTCTGTTTGTCATCGCCGAGCTGTGTTGCTCATTAAGGCTATGTTTCTGTGTCTCAGTTCCACTGCAAATTTCAATGAGTAACGCCGGATTAAAGAAAAATTATGATTTTTTTTTTCAAGCATTGCATTTAGCAGATCCGCATACTGCAATACGGAGACGTCAACCCAGATCACAGAGTCTGTCAGTCGCAATGAATGTCACTCAGTTCCTCGTTCTTCTACTCATTTACTGGTTCGGTCATAATGAAAGCTCGTTCATTGATTTACTCATTCACTAACACGCGCTTCTCCACAGTCTAACGACCTGCGTACGTACACAAAAAAAGACAAACCTGTGACATTGACATAGACGGTAGTGAAGGACGCCAGTGGCACGGCAGCAACGTTCTGAACCCGAACACGCAGTGTGAAAAAGCGGGTGGTCTCATAGTCCAGGTTCTCTGCCACCAATATAGACGCCGAACCATCAGCCCGGTTGGGTTTGATGTAGAACCGGACTGGCATGTTGGTCTCTGGAACCTGACCTTCCTCCAGGTTGTAGGTCACCCGGGGGTCACCAAGAGGAGACGTTGCTTTGATTGTCTGTGTGGGAGGAAGGGCGGCAGTTAGTAGTTGATTTATTTTTGCGTATTTGTGTGAGTTGCGACGTGTGTGTTGATCCAGTGAAAGCATGAGGGTCTGTGTCCATACCCACAATGCGGGCCCTGATCGTGACACGTAAAGCTTATTTTATACAGGTAAGAAAGGTCCCTACAACCAATACAACCATGACTTTCTATTTGTGGGCGACTGGGAGCTTTCCAGGATATCCACAATATTCTGCTGTTAGCTACAAGGAGCGGTATTTATGTCTATGTGTAAGATAAGATATACATAACCAGACATGCCAGACATGCTCTCTGTGTGTCTCTCCCCTAGATCTCTCGATTTCCTCGAAAGGTGTGTGTGTGTGTGTGTGTGTGTGTGTGTGTCTTGCATCCCTGTAAATATGCCTGTATATGTGTATATGTCTTTTTTTTGGGGGGGTTGGTAGTATTTGTATGCCTATATACCTGGATGTGCATGTGTTCATATGCTTTTCTACGTATTTATGCATTTTTTTAATGTGTGGGTACATGTGTGGGTGTGTGTCCTTGTTTTGTTCCTGTGGAGTAATTTCCTCTTTTTTTCCAACAGGAAGAAAAGTTCAGTGGCATAGAGAAAGAGAATTGAAAGGAAATGAAATGGGGAGAAGTCTATCAGGAACTCACTGCACGCATCCATACACGTGCACTAACACACACACACACACACACATCTGTTTTTTTTAAGAGCCAGTTGATGAGATTTCACTGTCCGGGTACTACATTGATGCATGCTCACCCTCACCCCGCCTTCTGACTGAGAGAATCTAGTCTTTCAGTTTGCTTTTTTTTAGAGTCAGAGTCAGAGTGAAACATACTGAATGTCTTTCTTTATTTTTACATTCAAAGCTTCTAATGAGGATTTTGAATGAAGATCCAACTGCCTATCATCATATTTTAAGACATCATCATAAATCCCCTCAAAATCCCCTATTCGACTTAAGTGATTTACTGGGTTAAATGAGTTAGTCTCTTTTTATAAATTAGATTAACTTTCTTGAGTGAATATAACTTCAGAATTGTCAATGTATGTAGGCTAATCTATTAAGGGCATAAAATAAAGATTGACGATGTTTATTGTATATTCAGCGGGGAGACTCCATAACAAAAATATGAGATAAAGATAAAATAAAGTAAAAAA
>OMLC01084837.1:5740-17147 GCA_900302585.1 Regalecus glesne
AGATGACAAAGAAAACACTGTCTGCTGGCGCTGTCAATCACTCCTTTGGCACCTCAGTCAAAAGCAGACAGAGCTGATTTATGCGTGATCAAGTGAACACTGTCAGCAAACATCCAGCCAGGCACATACACAGAATATGTCAAGAAGACTGAAATCAAGATGTCACCGGCATAAACGTTGACACGATGGGTGGCATTGGAAATGGCAACTGGCTGGTGGCCCGACCGGGTATATCATGCTGCATGGGCTAAGGACTGGGAAGATAAAGAAAATGATGAGGTCCATTTTTACACATCACAATTAGTCCCCACATTGTGAGGATGGACACAGACTTAGATGGAATTTAGGTGATTAAGGCCAGATGGTGGGATTAAACCTGTGATTCCCAACTGGGAGGCACACATTCTACTGCTGAGCCACCACGGCCCCCTGACATGCAGCCTATCACATCTGAGTATAAGGTTTAAGAACCAGATTCACCACAGGAAAGATCGCTTTGGTAAAAGCCCTGCACAGAAAAGCCTAGAGGACATATTCCAGGAGAAGAATTAGGATGTGGATATGGTGTCGGCTGAGATGGTGGGAGACAGAAGCCTTAATGAAGTTACTGCTTTTTGTTTGAGGAAGCCTAAGCTGTGAGACATTAGAGCTGCCAATATCATGTGGGCGAAGGCATTTCTGGTAACAGACGATGGGGGTCTTTGTGAAATTTCCATGTGAGGTTTCCTGACAAGGCTGCAAACATTCGAAGGTTTATTTGTGCCCCGTTTCTTGGTTTCTTTCCAGCCTCTCCTGCTATTCAGCGAGAACAAGTCATACGCTGCTGCAGGTTGATATAGAGAGAAAAAAGCTGCTGCTGCAATCTAAAGAACAGGTTCACCTTCTTTGAACCCCATCTCATTAAACCGTCACTAGCCATCATTTAGCATCACACAGATTGAAACCCCGCTTCACTTTTTCAGAAACAAACCACTCTAATTTCTCCATCTTCCCGCTGAACTCCAACACAGCCCAATGGGGCAATCTTTATAAGCCTTTCAGAGACATGAAAAAAACCCTCCCTTTTTCAGAATGGATAGCTTGCAGTACAGTCAGATATGACCTGACGGGCTCAGAACGTTTCACAAAAGTAATCTTGCTTCTATCAAGTCGGGAGGAATTTACTTTGCACTCCCACAAACAAGTTTTCTTTGCATCATCCGGGTTGTTGGTTGTAATTCTATAAGTTGTCAAATATTGAATACATTCTGATATTGACAGGTCCGTTTTACTTGTCACCATAAGTCCCAATGTTGTGGAGGTGGACATGGACTTATATAGAGCTTGGGGGAATTAAGTCAGAATGCCCTTCATGATGCCCCGTGGTGGGTTAGAACCCGCTGCCTTTGGCTGAGCTACGACAGCTCCAGTATGTTCCTAAAAGACACATCAACCTGCTTTCTGAAGGAACCTGGGATCAAACCACCAATCAACCACCGTACCTCCTGAGCTATTCTGCCCCTTATGATCACACATAAATCAAGTAAAGAGGGTCTTAATCCTCCATGCTGGGTAAGTGTGAGACACACTTGGTAAAGCACTTTGAGTGGTCGCTAGACTAGGGGAGCGTTATACCAGAATGAGTCCATTCACCACTTACTTTGTCTGCAGGCGTATTGGATCTAACCCAGAGTTAAATTAGAAATGAGCACACTGGGCCTGTGTGTCAGAGCAGGGCGTGGACCAGCTGTCCTGAGGTGGTCTAATTAAGCCAGGGCAGATAAATTGGTTCCACACCCCAAACGAAGACGCACCGCAGAGAAAGGCTGAGGGATGTAGGGACTGTCTCACAGGGCTACGCTCCCCTCCACAGAGACTTTTAGTGTCTATTCTGGTCTTTTAACATGGTCTTACCTCTGCTGTGTTTAAAGTCTTGGTGTTGATAAATGGGTTGTTGTACCCTCATCAACCATCTCTGTCTGTGTCTCTAGGCCAGGGAATGCTAACGGTGCCACTGACTCTTCTTCTATTTTCAGCTTGTTCCCAGTTTCCTAGGGGTCAAAAAGATGGGTTTTAATTTCCGCTGGTACCTGTGAGGGCACAGCACCAATGGTGGTTATTGTTACCTGATCCTTGGCTGATCCTGTGTGGAGTCCTGGCCGACAGGGTTGAGGTTTGATCTTGTCAATCAGCATGATCAGCAGGCAAAATGTTACATTGGATCCCCTTCCTGACACATCCACTAACTCTGTGGATGGGGGCACAGGTAAAGCACTGAATGGCATCTCAGCCTTCATGGACTGGCACCCATGTCTGACGTCAGGTATCAGCACTAGCGACAGGCATGAGCGCTACACATCTCCAGACTGTCTACACCTGCATGAGAGTGTCTTGTAAACCAGTTAATGTAAATCGTTACTGTTTCTTCTCATAATAGAACAAAGACCGACATATTTGGAGGCATAAACGTGTTAATGGTTGTTGGGGTGGCATAATTCAGGAAGTGGGGCGGTCATCTAGTAATCACAAATTAAGGGCTCCATCCCCAGCCCGAGCGGAAAATGTGTCAAAATGTCCTTGAGCAAGACACTACACCCAAAACCCTGCTCCCCGAGTGCCGTGTGGCAGCTGTCCACACTGATCATATGCATGGCACGGGCTGAATGCAGAGAACATATTTGGTCATATGGTAAATAAGAAAATACGAAACAATATTGACCACCTCCTTAATTAAAGCAAGGACATAGCAGCACACAGTATGGTCCATTTGGCTTTTTGCCTCTGGTTTCGGTAAGAAATAAAGTGGCTTTGGCGTTCGGAGGTTGGTGAAGCTGACTTTGGTTAAAAAAAAGAGAGAGGCTCCAACAATGAAGAATATACGGATGGTAAATATAAAAGAGAATCCATCACATCAAGAAGCGACGGTGACATTAATAAGGGAATATTCTGGAGTGCATGCATCATCAGGCTCATCCTCACCGGAACAAATCCATCATGGTCTTACAAACCCCCTCTACTGTCGGCCACGTTTAAAGGAAGAAGGCACCAAGACCGCCATTCTTCTCAGTCACTTTTGCAGGGCGAGAGGAGATAATGTGCCCATTACAAAGACAAATGCAAGCGCAGAGGAATGTAAAATAAGCAGCGTTATCATGGTGGGCGTCCTGCTTGAGGGCTTTGGAACCATCAATACATCATTGGAGTGGCTCAAGCTAAAAATAACCATTAAAAGGAACAAAACACCCATTACTTTACAT
The DNA here is from genome assembly GCA_900302585.1 of Regalecus glesne. Lineage (NCBI taxonomy): Eukaryota > Metazoa > Chordata > Actinopteri > Lampriformes > Regalecidae > Regalecus > Regalecus glesne. Next base: position 8,977 of record OMLC01084837.1, read on the forward strand.
CCTGAAAGGGACATTCTTAGATATTAAGCTATATTAAGCTGTTGTTATGGTTCAATGTGTCTAAAACTAACTGTATTAAATGGCATTATGGACTCAGCTTAATTCTGTGTTTGCAAAGTTGCCTGGCCAAACATTGACATCTGAATATTCAATGGAGACAATAGCTATAATAGAGGTCCGTTTTCTCATGTCATGATGAATCCTCTTGCTGTGGGGGTGGACACAGACTTAGATGGAGCTGGGAGCATTATGGCCGGATGCCCATCTCAATCCCCTGCATCGAACCCACAAAATCTGGGTTGTCGGTTCCCGATGAACATGCTCTACCACTGAGCTACCACAGCCCCCTGAATCCATATAGCTTATGAAACGTCCGTTTCACCATCTAACCAGCCAGAGGAACCGTGACCTACAATGAATTCAGGCACCGACTTATAATACTATAACATCGGATAACTCTGACATCACATTGAAAAATGACCCAAACAACTGCACTTATGAAATCAAAAAATGACATAAAATTCATGTGGGCTTCAGGCCCACGTGTTCTCTGATGGGGACAAAATCCAGACAATTTAAGAAGGGCTGAGATATACTCTGTTTGAGGTACAATGAGAACCAGCATGCACCTCTTCCCAGAGAAAAAAGGCCCAATATAATACGCTGTCTTTCTCAGACTGTCTGCTAGCAGTCACTAAAGTCTTCACAATGTGATTTTATCAGCCTCACTTGTTGTTGTTTTTCATTTAAAGTAGCAGAAGCATTTGAAATTGCACCAGATCTAAAATATTGAATTGGGGGCCACAGGAGCTCAGTGGTAGAGCAGAAGCTGACGAGCCAGAGGCTGTGGGTTCAAACTCATTACAGGATGTCAGCAAGGGCATCTGGTCTTAATCCCCATACCTTCATCTAAGTCTGTGTCTGCCCCCACAAGATCAGGACTAATGGTGACACGTAAAACGGACTCCTCCTCACTCTAAGACATTGGAATTGTAATGGGCCATATCATATAAAATGGTTTTAGACTAAGCTTTGGTCAATGACAGCACGGCTCAGGAGGTAGAGCAGGTCATCTAATAATTGGAAGATTTGTGGTTCGATACCCAGCTCCTTCAGAAAGCATGTTGAAGCATCCTTGAGCATCCCCTAACTGCTCCCCAGGCGACAAATAGTGGCTGCTCCCTGCCCCTACACAGTAGGATGGGTTAAATCCAGAGAACAAAATCCACCAACCTGTGTCATGTGGCAATAAACTGGTCTTTTTTTTTTAAGTCCCTCACAGATGACTAAACTTCTAATCCTAACTCTAAGGGTGATGCCAGCCACCCTCCAGAGAAAACCCATTTCGGCCACTTGTATCCTCGTTCTTGCTCTTCACAGATACAAATGGCTGAAAAGAGTTTCACCATTACAGTTACACCAGTGTTAAACCAAAACACGTGACCATCGGAAATTGTGACCTGCATGTAAATGCTTTCTGCACATTGACAATCACTTTCATTGTGAACTGAACTGAACTCTGGCATTTGCAGAATTAAAACCAAATATCGAGACCCCCCCGCAGATGATTCCAAATACCTGACAACAGAAATTAAGAATAACCACTTCAATAAATGCAGTAGCCCATCTAACACATTAATGATTCAGAAGACCAAGTAACAATTCATTCATCTGTATTAGTTTCAGACATGAATATGAATATGCTGTTTTTTGTGATGTGCTTATGTGACACATGGGTAAAATATTCCTACTGTATTGCCCATACAGAAACTGAGCTAAGCTGAAATTTACTGGAAATATATTCCCTTGGCTGAATATATTCCAATTGTCTATCATCTGTGTCTTTTCCAAAGTCATCCGCTGGCTGGCCAACACCAAACAAATGAGTCCTTCAGTCTCTCCTTGCCGTGCTAACTCGACATAGATCCTTATCATCACGGATTAAAATGATCCCAGTATGTCTCAAAGTCATGTTTTTTAATATCCCCCAATGCCCCCTATAAATATGTATTAAAGATCTCCTATTAAGATGAGCTAAAAGGGACCTGGGGCCAGACCAAAAGCAAACACCTCTTGTTTGACTTCTGTAATATACTTTCAGATTATAAGGCAAACTACAAACTGCTTTTAAAGAGTAGACATGCTGCAGCAACCAAGCAGCAACATGTGGGAGTGTTTTTGTTCATCTCTGACAACAAGTCCAAAGCTACTGTTTTCATTACTAGTTTTATTATTATCCATCCATCCGACCATCGTCAGCCGCTTATCCAAAACCAAGTCAAGGGGGAAATGGAGCCTATCTCAGTTCTCATTAGGCGAAAGAAAGATACATCCTTGAAAAGTCACCAGTAAATCACAGGGCAGAGCAATTAGAGGAACAGTGTCTTGCTCAAAGACACCTCGACACACTTCTCTGCAGGTGCGGGGCTCGAACCTGCAACCTTCCGATTGCCAGACGACCACTCTAACCACTGAGCCATGCCGCCCCTTCTACTTCTTCTTAGTAGTAGTAGTAGTGGTGGTAGCGGTAGCAGTAGTAGTGTCCATCCATTGTCAACCATATATCGAGCATTTATACAGTCGCGGTGGCTCAGTGGGTAGAGCGCACGCCTGGGAGTCAGGAGTAGTGGTTTCGTATCCCACCGTGTAGCTTGGTAAATGTGAGGCGTTCATTGTGAAGCACTGAGTGGTCATTACACTAGAAAAGCGCTATATATCCATTTAACATTTGCCCTCCAAAGTTGGATCGTGAGTGATACTGGAGCCTATCCAAGCACTCATTGGGCGAAAGGCACATAAACACCCTGGACAGGTCACCACTCCATCTCAAGGATTGACTCATAAGGACTTCAGTGTCCTGTTCTAGGACACCTGAAGGAACTGGGGATCAAACCACCAATACTCTGACCACCAGGCAACCGGCCACCCTCTTGAGCCATACAATTATCATCATCATTACAGCTGCCTTTGGCTTGGCAATTTGAAGTTGAAACTTCATGTGAGGGCAAAGAAATCTAAGACTTACAGGAATGAGTCCACAGAGAATGACCAGCACAAGGGGCATTATGTTCACTTGGAAGTCTAGTCATAAACATAAAAATCCCCACTTAAAAACAAGCTACACACACTCAGAGTGCTTGCTGGCTCTTTAGTTACTCATATTACAGTCAAAGTAAGCCAACTTCCTGGCCTTGGGGTTCAGCGAGGCAGGTCGTGTGTAGCTGTGGGATGAAAACTGTAAAAGGGGAGCTCACAACAACATGGTGCTTATTTACACACTATACTTCTGCCACAAGAGCCAATTGGGAGAGAATCTCAAGGTTGAAGAGTTTTAAACCCGAAGGCCCTTCAAAACCTTTGTTCTCCTCCTCCTGTCAATTCCCCCAGTTCCTTTCCATTATCTCCCTCTCATATTGACCCTCTGGCTCTTCCAACTTCCCATGTGGCTCCCATACATTCTGTCCTCACTACTCCCTCCTAGGCCCAGCATGGCCCAGTTTAGTTCAGCCCCGACACCAAGTGAATACGAGTAGATGTTTGCGTATGTACATTTGAATGTTTGTCAGAGCATCTGCGTCCACGTGTCTGAAAAAAAACCTACTTGCGTGTGTAGCTAACCATCCCCCCACAGTCAGATAGCTGAGATTAGGTTTTAAATCTGAATGCATAAATATCCTCCGAGAGGTAAATGTAGCAGAGGTGGAAAGTAGAGTCAAATGCTGCTTTTAAGAGCAGGCAGATCATGAAGCCATATGACAGATGACACAGACCTCTGAGACTGGCAGTTCAAGAGCTAAGCTGCACAGGGAGAGTGGGAGAAGAGTGAAAGACTTTTAAATTTCAAAAGAACTTCGAGCCAGGTGTATTTTTTTTTACCCAGTGGAATTCAAAATGCCCCTACAAGGAATGTTGCAGTGAGAGGAAGGTATTTAAATGCAAATTCGGTTTCCAATGACATTGGATTGGAAGCTATAGTGATATTAACAATCTTGAAGCACCTACTAAGATCCTTGGAGAGTAAAGCAAAAGGGTGATTCTCACGAACTTGGAGTACTGCAGAACATTACGGTACTAAATGACCATAACACTAGCTAGCATAATAGTAAGCATAGCCGTGATGCTACTCAGTATTTTCACTATCATTCAGCCTCTATAAAAGCTAATTTCCAATTATTTTAGAATCAATAACTTTATAAAAACATTATATAATACCCCATTGCGGTAATGACCATTAGTACTGTCCACTGGGGTGTCGGTAAATATAACCGTTAACATATCTAAAGTAAACCTTGATAGGACATCTTACCTCGTAGCCATTTTGCATCTTCTCGTCTATGCAATGCATCATGGGTTAAAAAAAAACGTTATTTTCACAAACGGAATAGCAGGCAGTGCATCGGCACTGAAAGCCCCATGCTCTGGACACACATATTAAACCAAAACTATTTTTATTCATACATTTTAGACCCAAAAGACTAATATTATCACTTAGAATGTACCATTTCAACCATTTTTGGTGTCTATGTATGTACTAAAATGTGCAGATTTATTGTGATATTTTGGGGTTAGCTGTAAAGAAAAACTCCGGGCGCATTACGGTGATCAAATTTTACATGGAAAATGGTTAAAAAACAATAATTACCTCAACTAAAATAATAGCAATAGCACCACATAAAATACACAATCCAGTTTGATAGAGAATAGATTATTTGATTAAATTGTATTTTTTTCTGACAATTCCTCATAGACATGACCAAAGGTGGTTTCGTGAGAATCACCCAGAAGGTATCAGACAGACATTTTGAGTCAAATGTTAAAATTGGAATTTGTTTACAGGATGGAAATATGCCAAGATGAGATGAGAAGTATATTGGCTGCATAATGCTGCATCTGGTTCAACATTTACACTTGTTATTGGGGTTGAATGGATTTTAATGAGGTATTAAACCTGCCATGTTGCCCATTCCTGCCACCATAACAACTCATAGACCAAATTTGGCCATCGTCACGGTTCAGAAAAGAATGAATGAATTCAATTTTGTGGATTCCAGTCACCTGACTTGGACTCGAGTCAGACTCCAATCACGAAGAAGAAGATGAAGAAGAAGAAGAAGAAGAAGAAGAAGTAGTAGTAGGAGGAGGAGGAGGAGGGAAAAAACAGAAAAAAGGAGGAACTGTTAGCAATCAGTAGCCGCAGCGCCGGGGAGCAGGTATGGGTTCAGTGTCTTGCTCAAGGACACTTTGACATGGTCTCTGAAGTGGCCGGATATCGAGCCACCGATTCTCCAATCATTAGACGAGCGTCCTCCCTCCTCTGCTATACCATGACTGTGGGGGCCATGGGGTCATCGGTAGCGAGCCATCTGGGGCTGGGTCACCTGGAAAAGGGCGTCTGATGCGTGAAAGACCCGGAACACCCGATTATCTCAGGAGCATCACCCTAGAGGCAGATGTGTGTACAGAATGACACGAGTGTGGAGGCTGAATGCACAGAGACCTCAGTCTAATCCAGTGAAAGAATAGTGAGTGAAATGCACTGTTTCATTCACGTAAGGAGTTTGTTTGCATCTACAGTGGACACAAGACATGTACGTCCACACTCCATGGCAAGACCCCGGGCCTTCCGAGAGGAGCATTCAGGTACGCCACATGAGATTTAATTAAAAGAACACACACACACACACACACACACACAGAGAGAGAAAAAGGGCTGGTTGATGAAGAAGCCCTGCTCTCTGTCAGCCACAGTTTTCCTCTTCCTCCCACGGCTTTAAACAAGCCGGCGTCAAGGAGCTGAAAGCAACAGAAAAGTTCCCTCACAGTCACCCATGCACATGTAATGTGAAGGAGTTATGCCTGACAACATCCTGCCTCCCTCACTCATGCTCATTAATATTCTGCAGTGATATTCTTCCAGTTTTCCATACAGCTGAATTGCTTTAGATATCTGAAGGATCTATGTTGGGAATTCCCTGTGTGGAAACCTGAAACACTAGAGGCAGGAAAGAACAAGAACACGGCCTTTTCTGGCCTCTGGGGATAAACTGCACTCCTATAACTAAAACCTTCTTTCTCTCACTTTCAGGAGAAACTTGAATTCTTTGGGTGAGATCTCAGCCGTGACCCATTTTCTGACCTTTCAGAAATGAAACGGGGGAAAGAAATAAGATTGGTACTCGTAAGAGTGGTGATCTTCAAATTCTCCCCATAGGATTTTCTATCAATCAATTCCATGGTCACGGAGGGCTCAAATAGTTATAAACTGTAATGGGGAGGGGGGGGTTGCATGTTATGGATGTGCTCCGTGATTACTTCACATCAAAAGTGCTGCATTTGATGTCATATTTGTAGCAACAGCCCTTCCGTGTAATAAGAGTCCTGTAATAGCTCCTATACGTGCTCTTCTTCTTTGGTGTCAGTGGTCCGCCATTACCCTCAAGCATGAACAAGATGCAGCACAGGAACCGTGACAAGTCTACACGAAAAAGAAGGAATGCCCACGTCAAATACAGATGAGAGGGGGGATTAAGGCTGAAATACAACTCTAAACATGAAACACACAGGAGTGCAGTGGCTAGCACCACTGACTCAAGACATGCAGGTCCTGGGTTCAAATCTCAGCCCAGGACCTGTGTGTGTGGGGTTTGCACGCTCTGCCTGTGTCTGTGTGGATTTCCTCCCACCATCAGAGAGACATGCATGTCAGGATTCATACTCCTGCCTGTGCCCCTGAGCAAGGCAGCGGGGGGAAGAACCGGAGTTGGTCCCCGGGCGCTGCGGCTGCTCGCTGCTCCTGTACAATAAATAGGATAGGTTAGATGCAGGGGACACATTCCCCTCTATGGATGTACGATGACACATGGATGAAGCTTCCCCTTCGTGCCCACATGGAAGAGATGTACCGGACGGACTTCGCTTCATCTCTAGAAGTGCCTCTCCTCTCCGAGCCTCACCGGCTGTGAGCCCCATGGATGGATATGAATCTTCATTCTGCTGAGAGAGATTCATCTCCATGTTGTTGCTAAGAGAACATTATCTCGCACCATTTGAGGCCTCTGCACCCCGCTGACGCTGCCGGGGCAGACAGGGGCATCAGACGGGGAATCTGGAGACGCAAACTGACAAAGAGCAGCAAGTCTCCTTGTTGCAGCTTTTACTCTTCGGCCTCAGTTGGCATGTCTGCCTCTAATCGAATCAGTGGCCGGTGCAGCACAGTGGTGTTGCACGAGCCCACAGGACACTCCCAGGCATGCAGGCAATTAATTAACTTAATTGCAGAGTTAACTAAATTGATTACCTTGTTATTTTGCTTGCCTAGATGCTGGCCACACTGCACAAGAGCATGGACATGATGTGAATATGGCCACAGGCTGAACACAAGAAGAAGAAGAAGATTCAGGTAGGTAGGTCTCTCTCTCTCTCTCTCTCTCTGTGTCTCTCTCTCTCTCTCTGTGTCTCTCTCTCTCTCTCTGTCTCTCTCTCTCTCTCTCTCTCTCTCTGTCTCTCTCTCTCTCTCTCTCTCTCTCTCTCTCTCTGTCTCTCTCTCTCTCTCTCTCTCTCTCTCTCTCTCTCTCTCTCTGTCTCTCTCTCTCTCTCTCTGTCTCTCTCTCTCTCTCTCTCTCTCGGTGTGTGGCAATGGAAATGGGAGTGAGTGAGCTGCTCTGGACGGCAGTGGAATCAAGTCGTTAGAGTTGTATAAACCTGGTGTTTATTGCGTCCAACAGTGTTGCACGGGCATGTCAAAATTAACCTTGTGCGAAGAGGCGCCGAGCATCTTTGGCTCCACACCAGCAGAAGAGTTATGCTGCGTGCTGCTGTTTCAAACCTTCCAGAGGACACTAAGCAAAGCACAGAGGAGCAGGACAATGGGCTGTGCAGCGCCCGGAGATATTGATTAGCTTTCATTGTAATGTATTTCATATGCTAACGAGGTCTGGGCTGCTGGAGAGAGAGAGAGAGAGAGAGAGAGAGAGAGAGAGAGAGAGAGAGAGAGAGACAGAGAGAGAGAGAGAGAGAGAGAGAGAGAGAGAGGATCCATCCATCCGTCATCAACCACTTATCTGAAGTTGGGTCATGGGGTCATGCTGGAGACTATCCCAGTGCTCAGTGGTGGGGAAACACCCTGGAGAGGTCACCAGTCCATCTCAGGACTCAGCAGTTAGGGGCTCACC
>OMLC01084847.1:0-12994 GCA_900302585.1 Regalecus glesne
CTCTGAGTCATAAGATTGGAAAATCTCCAGTTTATCAGAACCACAGATAACTGGGGGTTTCAGTATCCGCATGGGTTCTTTCGACATGAAAACCTCGGGTGTTTTCTTTTTAGCCTCTTGTGACAAGTTTCCTGGACGTTACATACATACATAGGAGAGCCAACACGTCGGGTCAGGACTCTGCGGTCTACACCCACCTACATGCGAGTGGCCACTCATTCAAGGATGATGATGTTCACATCCTTGATAGGGAGGAACGCTGGTTTGAGAGGGGGGTGAAGGAGGCCATCTACGTTAAGAGGGAGCGACCCTCGCTGAATAGGGGCGGTGGCCTGAGAGTACACCTATCGACGTCTTACAATGCCGTGATCGCGAACATTACCAAATCCTCTGTGAATGGTGCCCTTTGTCACTGAATGTGCAGTTGATCACCCAACTTGCATGTGAAACCAACCTATTGTGTGGCATCACGGTACTGTTTATAAGGAGGGGGATGTTTGCCTTCAGCTTAGACTGAAGAAGTCACCTGGTGAGTGACGAAACGTTTCAAAAATGAACCTCTGATCCAGCTGAACAAATTTACCTCTTTTGAGATCTTGGTGTTACATTTAATCCCATCCTTTCCTTTGATATGCATCTTAAAGAACTCCCTAAGACTACCTTTTTTTCCCTGCGTAACATTGCTTAAGTTTGATCCTGCCTGTTTATGCCTGATGCAGTGACTCTAATATACGCTTTTGTTACATCCAGGCTTGACTACTGTAATGTTCTTTTTTCAGGCTGCCATGTGATAGCAATAAAAGTCTTCAAATGGTCAAAATGCTACTGGCAGAATCCAAACTAAAAATAGGAAATTTAGCCATATTACACCAATTATTACCTCCGTTCATTTACTTACTATAAATGTTAGATTCTATTTTGGTAGCCGCTATCAGACAATCAAAACATGTTAATTCCTTTCGATCTCAACTTAAGACTCATCTTTTTGCCTCAACCTATAAACAGTGACTTTACTTTATGTGACTCACAACCTGTACTGAATGGCGAGTGGATTTCTGTTTCAATGAGTTTACCAAGTACTGTTCTCCACCAACGACATGACATGGTAAGAGTATATGATTTTGGCTAATGTAAAATTCACTCTAACATAGTTACTTGTTTTGGTTTTACTAATGATAAAGCTTTTTTTTAAAACATCAACAGCTTTCTGTTCCTTATTTCCATGGGGTCAAAACTTGAATAGATACAAATGTGTCCCTCCAAAAATGTAATGTTTTTCAAAATAACCACTAACTCAGCCACTCTTGGTGCTGTTATCAAGCTTGGAAAAATGTAGTGAGTTTTATGAGGATGGGCATCCAGCATAAAACCTTTCCAAATCAAATACAAGGATTCAAATACAATGAATGAGATTTCCATTCCGGATCCGTCAAGGCCTGGGTTACTAACAGCTACCACTGGTACAGGCTGCTAGCAGGATGTCAGTGGAAATACTGTTACTGTTGGATGAAGAAGGAGACAAAGAAGGCATGTCCATAGACAGAGGGACAGGAAGAAGGGAAGGAGAGCAGAGGTCAGAGTCAAAACTTTGAATGTTGCCACTATGACTGATAAGGCTAGAGAGGAGGCTGATTTGACTGAGAGAAAAAAGTGGATATACTGTATTTAAGATACCCTGTGAAAGGGGAATAAGGTCAGTAATGTCAGAGGTGAGTTCAAACTCTTCTACCATGGCACAGATAAGAGGATAAATAGGGTAGGGATAATCCTGAAGGAAGAGTATGTCAAGAGTGTGTTGGAGGCGAAGAGAATGTTGGACAGAATGGTGAGTATGAAGCTGGAAATCAAAGGTGTGAAGGTTAATGTTATCAGTGCATGCGTCTCTCAAATTTGGCTTGAGATAGAAGAGAAAGAAGATTTCTGAAGTGAGTTGGATGAAGTGGCGGAGAGCACACCAAGAAGGAGAGAGTGATGATTGTAGTTGACTTCAAAAGGCATGTTGGGGAAGGGAACAGTGTTGATGAGGAGGTGACGGGCAGGTATGGTGTCAAGGAGAGGATTGTAGTGGGACAGATAATGGTGGATTTTGTGTAAAGGACGGAATAAATGGCTGCCATGAATACAAATTTAAAGAAGAGGGAGGAACACGATTTGAGGTCTGAGACTCCAAGGTGATAACAATGTAGGATACAGCTATGCAGCATAGTGGTCGGTGAGATGGCTGCTTGTATCTGTGTATACCTTTGATGTTTCCTTACCACCTACTCCAATACGTTAGAGCTGTATGAACCCCTTTTGCAAGCACTCAGCAACCATGTTCTCCAACTACTTTTCCAGTTGGACCAACAGCCCTAGTCACTTTGGCAACTTTAATGACCGAGTAAGTTGTTTTTTTTTATTATTTCTGTACATTTGCCCTGGATTTTTTTGTGTGTGCTTCATATATGTCCAGGGCTGTCCCAGTTATCAACACAAACCTTTGGATCAATGTAAACCTCCATCATCAAAGAAGAAAATATAGGAATGCTAATCACAAACTCCATGTGAAGGATTTATTACTGAATTTGAACCAAACTATTATAATCCGAGAGCTGTTTACTTCTCCGACTTGATTAATAGTCATAGACATAACCCAAGGTTTCGGTTTAGTACTATCAATCAACTTGTGAATCCTCGTCCTCCTAATATTTCTGCCATTTATCTTAATGGCTATGAACATTTCTTGTCTTTGATTGTTGACGAGATCGATGGTCTAAGGTCCAATTTTGCCCCCACTGTTTCCCCCCTGCCCCTTTCAGCCATTCAATTTTAATATTGAAATTTACTCCCATTACTCTGCACTTCCTTTTAAAAACTGTAGCCAGTATGCCCCCCCTCAGTCCCTGTGAAAGAGTTCCAGCATTTAAAAAAAAAATCTGGCTTAAGTCCCAGCCTGCTTTCTATCAGGATAAACACTTGTCTGATCTGACTTACTTACACTCTATGTTTTGATTAATATGTAACATCCCTATAAAAGGATGTGATCATTATTATTATTGTAGAGTACTGACCAGGTTGAGTTAAGTTTGAAGAGGTCAAGGTATGCACTGGAGAGAAGAGGAATGACAGTCAGTAGGAGCAAAGCAGAATACATATGCATGAATGAGAGGGGACACAACAGAATGATGAGGAGGCAAGGAGTAGAGGTGGGGAAGGTGGATGATTTTTAAATACTTGAGGTCAACTGTTCATTTTAACAGGGAGTGCAGAAGAAAGAAAGAAATGATTCCCTTATCAGTCCCGCAAGGGGATATTTGGATTTCTCTGCATTTTTGACCCAACCTATTGTATAGGAGCAGTGAGCTGCCAACATATGGCACTCGGGGAGCAGTTAGGGGTTAAGTGTCTTGCTCAAGGACACCTCAACATGCTGTAAGCAGGATCGGGGCTCGATCCGGCAACGTTCCGATTGCCAGACGACCGCTCTACCCACTGAGCTATGCCACCCCCATTATCATAGCGATGTTACCTCCAAGATGTTTTATACACTGTTTGCGTGTTAAATAGCAAGTGGAATCATTTTCATATAGTACTTTTCTTGCAACCGCTCGGAGCCCTTCACAACATATGCCTCACATTTACTGAGCGTAGGGGATTGAGGCCCAACGTCCTTTTTTGATGCCCCATGGTGGGATTCAACCCCTGACACCTGACTTGAAGGTGCATGCTCTGCTTCTGGGCTACCATGGACCGGGTTTAGAGTGTGGATGTTATCTTGGTGGCGAAAGTTTTGTATAAGGCCAACAGTGGAAGTTGTGGGCCTCAACTAGGTAACCTAGGTCTGGTCTGTACAGAAGCAAAGCACACATCATTGGCTAGATCACTGTAGCTTTTATTTATTTTCTTGTTGCTCAAGTGATAATTTACTACATTGCAACAATGTATTGTTTTTCCGTCTCTATTCTCTGCATAGGTAGATTTAGTCTATTATGTGAAATTTTATTTACAGTTTTAACTGTATATAGTAACAATAGGACGTTTTTCACAGTGACCCTTCTGTTGACTGCACACATCCATATGTATACAACTCATATGATGTGTTGTTGTGCACTGGAATATGGTGGCTTCCCAGAAAGCCTCTATGTAATTCAAACTCTTGATGTAACCAACTGTGTAGTTGGCTAATGTTAACCAGCTGACAAGAAAATGAAATGTGCAAAGATATCAGGCTTTTTCTCAGTCCCTGCCCATTCAAACCTAGCTTCCTCTATATCTAATGTCAGCAATGTTGAAACCAACTTTACAAGTTCTCAAGTGATATTTGACTCATCCCAGCCCAATTTAATTCTATGAAAAATAGAAAATAAATAAAGACAGAACATTAAACCATTTATGGCAATGTGATTTCAGTTTATTGAACATTGGATATTTGTATAGAATAGACTGTGTTGAAGGGGTTTAGTATGTTACCTACCTATCTTGATGCCGAAAAATAAAATAAAATTCTGGCACTATGATCTTTAGCTAGCCCTAAGTGTTACTTCAGTACCTTTTCCACTTGGAATCTATGCACTTGATGTACATTGCTCTGGATAAGAGCGTCTGCTAAATGCCTGTAATGTAATACTTGGATGTCTACCTTTTCCTTAGAGTTGGAAGTTAGGGAGATTCAGCGGGGAAGTGATGTCAGTGAGGAGTGTCATTTGTAAGATTAAGTGTGGGTTCTCAAGCTTTGGATAACCCCCAGCCCACCCCAATTGCTTAGAAAAAACACAGGTATAAGAAATGAGAGTACAGAATTGTACCAACTTCCAGCCACGTGATAGACATCCCATATACAGTGTTACAGTTTAATTTAGCAGGTGCCTTTATCCAAAGTGATGTACATTTGAGAGTTAATACAGTCTGAATGAGGATCTAGTCATGAGTGAACAATGTGAGTAATGCCCCAAAGCTAAGCTTGAGTCTGACAGGCCTTGGGTGCCATCAGACAGTGCCCAGAGGCAATTTACAATATGCATAGAAATACACCTCCCCTTTTTTAATTTAGTTTGTCAAGATCAAGTACAGAGGTGTTCACAAAAGAGATGAGTTTTTAGTTTTTTCTTAAAGATTTACAGGGATGTTGTGGATCAACTAGAGTTTGGTAGCTTGTTCCACCACAGGTAACTATAGAAGAGAAGAGTCTAGCTAGAGACTTAGCGCCCTGTTGTCGTGGTAGTACTAGGCACCTCACATTGGAAGAGCGTAGTGAACAGGTGGGATTGTAGACCTGAATGAGGGAGTTCCATTAGGCTGGAATTTTTATAGTTCCCGTTTTATAAGCGAGCATCAAGGTTTCGAATTTGATGTGGGCAGCAGCTGGGAGCTAGTGGAGGTTTTAGAACACCAGGATGACGTGAGCTGTTTTGGGCTGGTTGAAGACCAGATGTGTGACTGCGTTCTGGATCATCTGCAGAGGTTTGAAAGTGCATGCAAGGGAGTAGGGTTGAGTTGCAGTAGTCAATTTGTGATATGACAACATGAACCTTAAGGTTATTCGGTCATCAATCATGACACCCAATTTATAGGCAGAGTTTGTGGGGATGAGTTGGGGTGCTTGAAACTGGATATTGGACTGATGTGGAATAAAGGGACTGGATGTGATAATAAGTGATCAGTCTTAGAGAGCTTCAGTTCAAGGTGGCACTCTTTCACCCATACTGAGATATCAGCAAGGCATGATGTGATACATGCCAAAACTTTGGTCTTGACAGGAACGATAAGAAGAGCTGTGTATCTTGAGCATAGCAGTGGTATGAGAAACCACAGGAGTAGATTATTGCACTAAGTGAGGTGGTGTATAGTAACAAGTCAAGTCAACTCTATTTGTATAGCCCATTATCACAAATTGACCATTTGCCTAAGTGGACTTTATATTAACACAACATCCTGTCCTTAGACCCTCACATTGGATAAGGAATAACTCCCTTAAAAACCATTTAACAGGGAGAGGAAGAAACCTCAGGGAGAGCAACAGAGGAGGGATCTCTCACCCAAGATGGACAGCAGTGGAATGGATGATGTGTACACAGAAACATACACAATTTACAGCATACAACACAATCAGGATAACATAATTGTAATTGAATTACAAAAGCTAAAACAGCAATAATAAGAAGAGAAGGGGGTCAAGCAGTGACCCTTGAGGTACCCATGTGGGTAAACTGTGTGGTTTGTATACCTCAAGATACTCCGAATGATCTCCCTGAGAGGTAGGACTTGAACTAGCAGAGGGCAGATCCATAGATACCAAGCTTAGTAAGTGTGGAGAGTATGATTTGGTGGTTGACTGTGTCAAAGATAGCTGATAGATCTAGCAGCAAAAGAGCTGAGGACTGACCAGTAGCTCTAGCTGAATGCAGTGATTCCAGATTCCATTACTGACAGGAGAGCAGTCTCTATGGAGTGACCCTGCTTAAAGCTAGACTGATTTGGATCACACGGAATGTTCTCAGAAAGGTATTCAGAAACCCAGTTAAATACTGTATGCTCGAGTATTTTTGAAAGGAAGGGAAATGGTAAACTGGTCTAGTTTTTGACCTGGAGTTGGCTGAATGTAGATTTTTTAAGTAGTGGGGGTGACTTGTGCTTGCTTGAATGTAGTGGAGAAAATAGCTGTATTAAGAGGAGTTTATGATGGTTGTGACTTCAGGGTTAACTGGTGGTGAGATGGTTTTTAGATGACAGGATTGTATTGAGACTAGCAAACAGGTAGTGGGGGCAAGATTCAGCAGAAGCTTGAAGATGTTCTCTTTAGTTAGAGGGGAGAATGAAGAGTGTGGCTTTGCTGACTGGTAGCAGCTGACCGAGTTGGTCAGGCTCAGATAACTGCTTACTAATGGCAGAAACTTTATCCTTGAAGAATGTGGCAAGGGTGTCTGTAGAGATAAGAGTGGAGGGTGAGGGATATTGAGGAGTAAATTAAAAGCAATAAACATTTTCTTAGTATTTGGAGCCACAGATCTTGCTCTGATTGTAAGTGATCTTAGCCAATTTTAGACAGGAGGAGAATGATGCTAGGAGAGACTGATATTTACTGAGGTCAGTGGGATTACTAGATCCCCACAGTTTGCTTCGCATTCTTTTTGCAGTCTATGGAATTCCTGGTGATTAAGTGCCCTGGTCTTAATGGAGTCGACAACTTGCATGACTGCATCAAATTTTTTAGCTTTAGGTTTTTAATTTTGGGCACTAGTGCCTCCTGATGAACTATTCGGTGAAAAGAGACAAACGTTGGAATGTTGGATTCCTTTTCCATCCGTCTGATCAGTCCCCTCTTCTTCCCCCATGCTTGGAGCTCTGTTGGCGCACACTGAAACAAGTTTTGACCAGTCAATTTGTTTCTCTGCAAAAAAACAAAACAACTAATCAGTGCTTGAAAAACAACCTCACCTCTGGTTTATCTACGAAGTGGTAAAGGGCATAAAAGCGCCCCCCAAAATTTGTCCTTTCAAATAAAGTGAACCCACACACACACAATTCCACCATGTTGGATATATCCATGTTCTCAATGAGTGCAATGCTTTAACATGTATCTGCAATTAGATAATTGCAGATACATGTATAGCTCAGAAGGTAGGGTGATTGTTTAGTAATTGGAGATTGGCGGTTTGATCCCCATCCCCTACAGAGCATGTCAAAGTCTCCTTGAGCAAGACGCGGAACCCCTCACTCCTCCCCAAGCATCATATGCCAGCTATGCTCACTGCTCCTATTCACTATGATGGGTTAAATCCAGAGAACAAATTCCACCAGCCGTGGTTATTTGGCAAATAATACGATACTATTCAATTCTAATCCTGGATCTTTCCTAATAAACTCGATCTTCCTCATTTCTGCTGAATCTGGACATTTGTAGTGCATGTATTTGCTTAATCATTGTGTTCTTATTGATGAAGTCATTGTGCATTATCTCGCCTGAGGTCAAAAAGCATGAACAAATCGAGCAGCAATGAAAGCTTTTTATCTCTAGCTAAATTCCATGTGATCTTGTAAGTGGCCTTGGTGGATTTCTCAGAAACAGATCCGGATCTTACCATCCATTTTGCTGTTCAGATACCTTACTTGCTAAACTTACAGAACCATTCACCAATGCAAAGCTACACACATAGACTATATCCCTGATCCCATGCTGTTATATAGTCTATGTTCTTTGTCATGTATGTCAAAGAACAGCAATATGCTTCAGTATAATGCCATCTGCTGGATAATTAGAAAGAAAGAAAGAAAGAAAGGATTCCCTTATCAGTCCCGCAAGGGGAAATTTGTTCTCTGCATTTTTGACCCAACCTATTGTATAGGAGAAGTGAGCTGCCAACATATGGCGCTCGGGGAGCAGTCAGGGGTTAAGTGTCTTGCTCAAGGACACTTCGACATGCTGTATGCAGGACCGGGGATCGAACCTGCAACCTTCCGATTGCCAGACATCCGCTCTACCCACTGAGCTATGCCGCCCCTAATTAATTTCCATGTGCTAAATTGGGACTTGCATGGAACCTATAGAAGTAAGTTACAGCTATATTCTTACTGTTATGGATCTATCTGAGCTGCGAAACAGTCTGAGAGGCCATGTAATGAGTTACCACTATTACAAGGGGTCAGACGCTAATGAATATCGCTGAGTGCACCTTTAAGATTAGTGAACATTTATGTTTCCAGTGCTGGGAAAAGAAAATACCCAAGAAGAAAAATGACCATATCAAGATGAACATCAGACATTTTGGCACTACTATCATTATTTATGAAGTGCCTGAAGGACTGTCAAGTGGTGTTTTAGTATCAATGTGTTAACAGAGGGTCCAGTTGGGTGCTATTTGGCAGCTAACGCCAGTGTTTACTTTTGGGGGCCTGCAGCAGGTTAAGCAGTGGCTAAGTAGTCAGAAATAATTTGTTTGATGATGGACCATAGTAATGGTGTTATCATTTACAGCTTTGTTAAAAATGTGACAAACTGAACTGTCTAGAGGAGGAGGTGCTCGCACTTTTTTAGCATGCAAGCTACTTATAAAATGACCGAGTCAAAATGATCTGTGGGTGCTCAATAGGTCGATCGCGATCTACTAGTTGATCGCAAAGATAGTGTGGGTAGACCACATGGTATTAAAAAAATAGACGTCGGCCTATTATCCATCCCATCACTTGATTGATATACTGTATATCAATTGATGTATATCAATTGATATACCCCTGGTCTAGAGCAGTGGTTCCTAACCTGGGAGTGCATCCCCAAAGATCATAGCAGAGGCGCGAGGGCTTGAACGATTTATTGGAATATTGATTCAAAAATCCACTTGAGTTCATTCAAATACAAACTAATAAAATCCATGAGTATATACTATATTGTATACCCTAAAAACCTTGCTAAGTCTCTACCATGAAAATATATCTAATTCATACAAAAAAACCTAACATCACTTTTGAATCTATCTTGGGTGCGTCACTTTTTTTGTACCACTTTCTTAGTATATCTGCTTTCCAATCATCGCATGTTTCTGGCGCTCCTCTTTCAAGATTCATACTAGCAATGTCCAATCACAGCATTCTAAAAAGCAGGGTAGGGATGTACACCAGGAAGGCAGTACAATTTGAATAATGTGTCAGCCAAGCTCATCTCAGCAACTGGATTGAGTCTTGCACTCTTGAACTGTAGCTAATGTTTGCAAGAATGAAAGGCAGCTCGCTCTTTTTAAGCTACCTATTTGCAGTTAATTATGTCAGCGAAAGGTAAGGGCTCTGGCTCATTAGCAGCCAAAAAGTGGACTTAGATAGCTACACAGGCTTAGGCTTTATGGGGGAGCAGACAAAACTCAACCAGAGTGCGTAAGATGTGGAGAAACGCTAGCTAACGACAGCATGAAGCCGAACAAGATAAGACACTGACGCTAAACACCCAGAGACCGTTAACAGTTACCTGTACTTTTTCCTTACGAAGAAAGAGCTGGCTTTGGGAAACCGATCAAAAGATAACTGAACCGTATTCATCAGGGCTGGGAGTGAGATGCGGAAGGCCACATAGGCATCTTTTGACGTTTCTCTTTTAATAGACATCGGCAAGCAGCTAATCAAACCAGTCTAGATTAAAATGGTTGAAAAATATCCAGCCCGTAGGTGGCATATGAACTAAAAACTCTCCCATTATCCAACAATACTGTGAAAGACAAAATTGGTCAAATGGAAAGTGACTGCGAGAAGCAACTTATGGAAAAGGTCAATTTGCCATACAACTGGACGAAAATACAACTGTAGCTGACGAGACTGAGCGGCATAGCTCTGGGTAGAGCGGTCATCTGGCAATTGGAAGGTCGCAGGATCAATACCCGGTCCTGCGTATAGCATGTCGAGGTGTCCTTGAGCAAGACACTGAACCCTTAACTGGTCACCAAGCGCCATAAGTTGGCAGCTCACTGCTCCCATATAGTAGGATGGGTCAAAATGCATAGAATTCCAAATTTCCCCTTGCAGGACTGATAAGGGAATCATTATTATTATTATTACTTACCGTATACATGCAGTATGTAGATGATGAAGATTTGATGCAGAAAATTCTTATGTTGGTCAATCCTACTACCACAACCATGGGCGAGGATATACTCGCTATAGTCGATACTTACTTGTCATCCCACCATCTTCCCTATGGAAACCTAGTTCCTTGCTGTACATATGGTGCAGCCTCCATGGAGAAAAATGAGGGATTCAAGAAAACGGCCCCTGAATGGGCAATCTTTTACTGCGTAATGCATCGCCAAGCCCTGGCCAGTAAAAAAAAACTGTTTGATGACCTCAGTGAAACCCTGGCAACTGTAGTTAAACCAGTGAATTGATTAAAAAGTTGCCCCACCAACAAGCATCTATTTGCAGAGCAATGTGAAGATGAAGAGCACCAAACTCCTGCTCACAGAGGTGCATTGGTTATCATGCGGCAGTGTGCTTGTGCACTTTATGGAACTGCAACAGCAAATTGAAGAGTTCCTGCAAACTCATAACACCCCACATTGGCAGAACAAATGACATATTCTTTTTGGATTATAACAGCATACCTGGCTGACATATTCAGTCTGTATAATGAGACTTACAAGCGTTTGCAGAGTGCAGATTCCAACATAATGCAATGCACAGAGATGCTGGATGCTTTTACATGCAAGCTGGAACACAGGGTAGGAAAAATGGAAAGAGAAGAGCTGCAACTGTTTCCACTACTGATCAAGCAGTCCGGGGGCACTGTACCTTTACGTCACAAGTTCACCAGCCACATGAACTTGCAAGAGGAGTTTAAATCGCGATTTGCTGACACAGATCAGTACGTCGTCAAAGAGTCATAGGTTTTGGATCCATTCATGGCCAAAATCCAAGACGTGGAATGTCTGAACTGTAAGGATGAAATTGTTGACCTCCAGACTTATTCACTGTCACAAAAATACCTCCAGAATCAAGGATTTAAGAAGTTCTGGATTGTCAGGGGCATTGCTCCCAGGCTCGCACTACGTGTCACGACCAGAATCATTTTCCCGTTTACTACGACATATCTGTCAGAAACAGCCTTCAGCACACTTGTCGTCATCAAAGCAAAACCACGCAACAAACCGGATGTTCACAAAGACCTGACTAACTCTCACTCAAATTACAGTAAACATTTCATCCCTGGTTATGAGCATACAAACCCATGGAAAAAAACTTAATGGTAGTCTCACTGTCAACCTCATGAAGATCTGTGACTCCCGTCGTTGTCAGTTGTTGAAATCCGATGTTTGATGGTCCCTGTCAACAGTGCATTTTACTCCTTTTTACTAGAGGCAACTGCCAATTTTTTTTAACTTCAAGCACTTGTTGCTGCAGTTCAGCATGTTATTTCAATAATTTCCACTGCTGTGTGTGAGATCTATTAGTTGACTTAAATATATTGATGCTTTTCAAAACACTCCATGGTTTCTTCCTCTTTTCAGTTTTCCATGATTTTCAACAGCTGTGCCATGAATACTCCCTGACTTCAGCCAATACTTTCTTTAACAAACACTCAGCCTTAGTTATGGTTAAGAAAAGCTGCTGGTGGTTATGCTCTTATGAAAAGGGTTTTCAGATGCATTAAAAATAATAAAATTGGGAGCAAATTGGGAGGCCTTTCCCATAAACAGGAATATGCTTATGATTTTGAAACAAAGATACTGTTAATACAATGATGAATAGTGGAATTTACCGTATTTCTCAGACTATAAGGTGCACTTAAAATTATTTAATTTTCTCAAAAATCAACATTGCGCCTTATAATCCAGTGCATCTCATGTATTAATTCTGGTTGTATTTGCTGACTTCGAACCGATTTTATGTGGTACACGGTGCTCAAAAATCTGTCAAAAGGATTTAGTAGGCTACCAATTTGGTAAGCCGCACCGCTTGATGGATTAACGGAGCATACGGCTAACGTAGTCAGAGGCCTCGCAGAGTGATACTATGTACCAGTACCCTGCTTTAACATACCAGTAGTATTACAGTGAGTGTGTATAAGGACCCCCAAACAATTCAGTTTCACAAACCGACAGAAATCACACGGGTAACAAAATCCCGCCCGCTGCGAGCAATGCCTCGAAACAGCTTTTGAAGACGCACGGGAATAAAGCAGAACCAAGATTGGCTTTTGGAAGATGACGTTGACCGCTGGGGAAGGCTTGAACACCAACTCAGGTGGACAGACGGAAGGCGTGGCCTCCTAGGGACTCCCTCCAAGAACAGCGGTGACTGGATAACCGCTTGAATGAAGCACAACAACATTAAAGACAAGACACGCCCACTCACGCAGAGACCTACGGTCTGAAGAATTTATAATCCGATGTGCTTTATGTATGATAATGGACTCGATAATCCGCTTTATAACTCGGTGCATTTCAGAGCCCGAGAAATATGGTAGTGCAACTATATAATTCTCAACATTTAAGTCAAAATAACCCGTGAACAGTATGAGAGGGCTTTAAAAACCCACAAT
>OMLC01084897.1:7912-35831 GCA_900302585.1 Regalecus glesne
GGGGGGGGGGGGATTGATGAAGAAGATGATCAGGAATGAGTATACCAGAGAGACAGCTCAGGTTGGACCGTTTGGAGATGGTTTGGACATGTGCGGAGGAGAGATGCTGGGTATATTGGGAGACGGATGCTGAATACAGAGCTGCAAGGCAAGAAGAAAAGAGGAAGGCCAAAGAGGAGGTTTATGATTGTGGTTTAGGGAGGACATGCAGGTGGCTGGTGCGAGAGAGGAAGATGCTTAGGAAAGGAAGAGATAGAGATGGATGATCTTCTGCGGTTACCCCTAACAGAGCAGCTGGTAGTAGTAGTAGTAGAAGTTGCAGTTGTAGTGGTTGGTTTACATAAGCATATCGGGGATATCGGTCCTTGGAAAATGACGAAACTGACATTTTTAAACATTTAATCAAGAAGATGGTGTATTTTAACGAGGCTACTCCTCTCTGCCTCAGAAGCAGTGCATGATTTTGAAAAATAGTTCAACCCCCCCACATGAGGCTTCTCTCCATTTATATCCCAATGTTTGGCCTTTTCAAAACTTGTTTTTCCCCTACAGCTTCTAATGATGACAGCAGAGATGTTAGATCATGTAGGTCTTTTAACTAGACTGATTTATTAACTGCCTAATTTTAAGGATAAGTCCAAGCGGTCAAAATAAAAATAAATGATTTTTAATTTGCATTTAAAGCAAAGCCAAATGCGCAATCGCTATTTTTTACAGATAGATTAATATACAACAAATAAAAAAATAATATAATCTATCATTCAGCAGAATATAACTTGGTCCTGCTTGCAAATATGGCTGTGAGTGAGGGGTTTTTTTGCCAAGAAGGAGGTAGGGAACAGAGATGGGAGTGGACATGTACCTGGAGGAGGCTGTGCTCGGTCGACACTGCACGAAGTAGGGAGACGAAACTGGATTCCTGGAGGGAGCAAGCGATAATAGTTAGAGAAGATAAAGGTAGTGGTAAATGTCAGACTCGAGCACACATGCTTTGGTTCATCTTTCAATACCTACCATAACTCAAAGCAAGACTTGTCGAACCCGCACTCAAGTGACACATTGCAAGTATTTACAGGTCAATGTTCCCTTCAATAATAATAATAATGGTTACCGCAGCAGCCTCAACTATGTGCCATAAAGGGCCGTGTATGTATTTCTGAGTTTTCATTCCAACACTTCAGCAGATGATTTCACCAATTGAGTTTTATCTGCTTGCAGTAGGATTTTATTGGTAAGGAGAAAGGCAAATACATAGCCCACTATGGCACATGAATGAGTGTCACTGGAATCAAAGATGAAACACAAATATGCTGGTTTTAAAGTGTTTGACAGGGTCACAACAGTTTCTTCCAATTACTGAAAACACACTTTAAGCTGTTTTGCTTGGAGTGCTTCTTGTCGAAAAATATTTAAGCTCCCCACCCAAATAGAGTTTACTGCGAGTAAGTTTAAGAGCTGTTTCAGTTGCCTTTTCACATTGGCAAGAATAGAAAAGGAAATGGAGTCGACTGTGACTTTGGATCCAGCGATATTTATGTTCCAACCCTTAATAAGCAGACCACCTAAAGTCATTGATACATATGGAAATTTAGCGGACAATGCAAATAGGCAACATTGTTAAATCATTTACTGGAGTGTTATGTTGACTTTTCACAAGCCTGATTTATTTCCCTGGTAATGGAGGGTTGCCTTCCTAACCTGCCTGTGGAAATTCAATGGCATTTCACTAGCAGTTATATTGTTGTATTGGACTTGCGAAACAGGACTTCAGAATAGCAAAAGACGATGATCCATACAGCAAATATACGAGTCGCTGGAAGTGGGCAAAACTGCCTTCAGTGGGCATGAAGACTGACGGGGTCAAATAGAGTTCTGTAGGAATACTAAAGCAAATGGTGTGGCTGAAATAGGTTGTGGTTATTCAATACATTTGCCCATCTGCATTGCCTGAAAATGCTACCAATGTATCATGACTGCTTATCCCCGCATTAAGAATCCACACATAAGACATAGGGCAAAAGACAGGAGAGTAGAGGAACATGCATCATGTGAATCTCCAGCATAGGACAGGCAGACTGCTGCATTGTAACAGTATACTGGAAATACAAGATGTATATACAGAAGACCGACTGTGAATAAAATCAAATATGGATTTCAAATCAAGTAATTCTAAGTTGTGTTTTTTTAGGGGGCTTCATTAATAAAGTAAAAATTCTACTTCATGATCTTGAACTTGAAGATGTATTTCTTGCACATTTCTGTGCAATGATTTCAATACTTGCTGTACTTTTCTTTTAGCAGTACTTTTTCTATTTGACCAAGGCCCCAAGAAACGAAATGTAATAAGTATGGACAAGCATAGAAGCATTATCACTACCAGAAAATAAGTAAAACTAAATAGGATTTTCTAGATCGGGCTTGTGAAGGAAATAGAGGACAGTGTGAAGCCAACAAAATGTGTTATGAGCTGACAAAGCCTTGGAGGAGACAGAGACAGGCATTCAAAACAACATTCAAATCAATAGATACTTTAGGAAATGCCACACAAACATGAGATTTAATCGGAACATTTTGTTTTTTCAATTGACACAGTTGTCTAGAGGCAGCAACAAGATTTAAAACGAGAGGCACAGAGAGTTGGAGTGTGCTAAAGTAAAGAATATTTCTTCAGAACCTCCAATCATTTATTGCCTATACGATATTTTCTGCACTCTTTTTGCAAGTAACTGCAACAGTTTATATTCAGTACATCGGATAGTGGGTACACGCTGTGCTGTGGATTGAAGCACTCAAAAAGCTCAGAAATAGAACATACCAGACTTGCATTTTGTTTCGTAACAAGGGACATTATTCGGCCATTTATTTCTGTAATATAGATTTCGAGCACCCAATTTAATCATCATGTTTTTCAAATACAACATGCAAGTCATATCAAATGCATGTGGAAACATCGTATGAGGTCAAACTTTGATATTTCTTAGGCCCAATCCTGTTATATGACACTTATCATGCTGACCTTGATAAGTACACAATTACAATGTAGCAAAGGTCAATTACTTCATCTGTGTACATTTTCTTTTTATATACCTTTGAGGGGGAAAAAATCCAACACTGATTTCCTAGGTAGCTTAGATATTAATGAACCAATGAACTTCTATATGAAATGTGACCATATAATCTTCCTTATTCTTTTTAGTGGGGATGTAGGGAACAGTATCGTAGCGTGGGTTGCCAGCGGCCAGGGCAAGGAAAGTGTTGCGCCCCCTAAAATACTGTAAAATGTTACACATCAGCATTTATTTGCCCTGTTATGTTGGAAAACAGTGTAGAATATTTAAACATTGGGAGAATTTTTGTTTTTTTCATTTGAAATTTTGCACCCCTAAGACTTTTGCGTCCAGGGCAGCCTCCCCCCCTGGCCCCATCCACACTACGCCACTGGTAAGAAATATGTCACAGACCTCCTGGCTCCTGCTCTTTGAACAAAACCTCTCAGATCATTGTTTCGGTAAAGACCTCATCTCAGAAAATGTGCTGCAAACATTCAGATGGACTACCTCTGTTTCCATCCACCTCCCTCCATTTTGTGACTAAGGCCGTCCTTGCCATTGATGTGGAGTTGGATTGGGACCAGAGGCTGGTGAGATACTGTTCTTTCTCGAGTCTGGGTTTGATTGATTTCATGACATGGAGTGTCTGACAAGTTATGGATATGGGCATGGGGGCTGTAGATGCGACAAACTTGTGACCTTTAATTCTCTGACAAGATGAAAGATGAATGATGAATAAGGTTGGTGCCGTGTCTCGCTTGACCCCTCACTGACTGGATCACGAGAACTTGATATACTCGTGTCACTGCTGGGTTTCTCTTCATCTTTGCCAGAGTACCCAAAAATTTGCATGTTGCATGAATTGGTGTAACCATTAGTAATATCCGTCATAAAGATCTAAGCCCTTGGATTGCTCTAGTTGCAATGCAAATATCAGTTTCTCTTGCCCAAAATTGTAAGCCGCCAGAGCCCTTGGTTGGTCAGGTGCACAGGGGCACATTAATAGACATGCAGATGAACATTCAGCTTCAAACACACTACAGCCACTGGGATATTTTATAATGAGTATGGGCACAACAGGTGTTTTTTGATGCATTTATGATGCGACCTAAGCCTCATCTGTCAAGCTGACATTATAAACACTGAAATGCTAGTTTCTGTGCATTAAAACACAATGACAAAGGGCAGGAAACTTAATAATAGTCATATAGGAGCAGAAGAAAAAAAAACAAGAAAACACGAGGGGGAGGTCCAACACGCAGTGAGAATCGGTAAATAGGACTATATTAGAAGTTGCTAGGAAACTGGCTTGTTTGTAAAGTGTGAAAAAGACCTCCTTGGGGTAGTCAACTAAACACTGTTAAATTGATGTTGCATCAATTAATATGCCAGTTCAACTGTGGAAAATAATCCTTGTTTAAGATGATCTGACTCAGTCCCTAGAATTATTCCTTTTCTCTGGAATGTAAAAAAGAAAAAAGAAAATCAAACCTGACTTTTAGCCAAAATGTTTTATTGATGCCAAAATCAAAATGACATCTCTCTTGGGGAGCAGCTTTGACTCAAGTGCTATTGAGGGTTTATAGCAACCAAATACTACACAAGCTGATATCCCAACATCTGAGCCAGCCTTGCTGGTTGACGGTGTGCTTGTGAGTGGAATCAACTGGTTTAGTGTTTGGTGTGGATGATAAAAACCCAATGTGCATATGGTTCTAGATGCCACAGAGTTACAGGCTTTTGCTTCAGTGTATGCATGGCAGCGAGATTGCAGCAAAGGCAAAATGAACGATTCCGTTCAGCTTAATGAGAGCAGGATCTAACAAAATTAGATGTTTTCTTCAACAAGCGATTCCTGATCCCTAAACATGTAAATATGGATAAGTTGTCAGGGCTCTGAAGGTGCTTGAGTACTTACAGCACAGGTTTCTTGCTTCGATGGATGAGAGGAGATGCTGGTGGATGGATGGATGGATGGATGAATGGATGGATGGATGGATGGATGGATGATCTGACAGAGGACAAATAACGAGACTTTTTGAAGTTGTATATAGTTCAATAAATTCCAGCTTGTATCGCTGGTGGTGCTTTTAAAGGAGGTAGCTTGTCGTCATTTTCTCAAGAGGTGTTGGAAGTACAATAAAACGGGCATGTTGTCCATAGCCACATACATATATACATACAGTGGTGATGCCCCCATGGATGCAAAGTGGATAAACCTTTTATGTATGGAATATCACAACAAACCATTACAAATCAATGGCTTAAAACATTTCAGTAAACATAAATAGTTCTTTCATTGCCTTTTCGCTTGCTCACTTGTAGGGGATATGCAGCTGCATTTATATTGGACTTAAGGTGTTTCAATTAGATTCCCAAACAAATGAGATTACAAATCTCCTCCGTAGTCTTTTAAATGGAAACATGTTGACTTGACCAAAAAGTTCAGAACATTATACGGTTTGCCCTTCATTATCAATTCACATTTTTACACCCCCCCACATACACACACTGGCAGCGATGTTCATTTAGAAATAAATGAGAGTGAGAGGTGTGTTTTACGTGTCACGATTAGTCCCCAAATTGATGGGTTGGACACAGACTGAGATGTAGCTTGGGGGATTAAGGCCAGATGCCTTTCTTGACACTCCGCGGTGGGTACGAACCTGCAGCCTCTGGCTTGTCTGTTCCTGAAATCTGCACTCTACTATGGAGCTACCACAGCCCCATAATTTATTTATTTATATTTCAAAATAAATGAGAGGAAAGCTTCATGAATTATGTAACCTGACAATTGTCCTTATACGACTCTAATATTACCTCATATTCACATATCAGACCTTGGTGTCGACTGCAGAGTTTGACTTTCTCACAAGCTAAAACTGAGAATATTCATATGCATGTCACAATTAGTCCCCGCATTGTGGGGGGTGGACATGAGCTTAGATGGAGCTTGGGGGGGGATTAAGACCGGATGCCCTTCCTGACACCCCGTGCAGGGTTTGAAACCGCAATATATATAACTCAAAAAACAATGTGCTTTTTTTTTATTTGGCCAAAACTCAGTTGCTTTTCATCTAACATAGACACTGAATTTCAATCCATTTACCCTCCAACCCCTTTCCACAGAATGCCTGGTATCCATGGTTCGTTCTTCCTTTGCAATTAATTGTAGATTAGGACAATTTAAATTGCCGTCGCTTCAGGACCACGACTTAAACGTAAAATAGTGAATTTATTTGCTGCTGGTGGGAGGCTATTAATTTTGAAAGTATTAAAAGATAAACGCCCTTGCCATACATTAGGTTGTATATAATGATAATAGTAACATTACAACATTAATAGGGTTGTTATCTAAAAGCAGCATTGATTTGTGGTGGTTTGTAGAACAAAGCTGTTATGTTGGCCATAAGCTGCCTTGCTGCATGCTGTTAACACCTAACACAGAAACACATCCCTGTGTGCTGCTTTTATCCCCTTTTATTCATTAAAACAAAGAAAGGTGCTCAATGAGTAAAGCAAGAGGGTGACTTTATACTGGTAGTAGTAAAACTCAACATAATGAACAAATAAAACTGAACCTAGTGAACAACTGTGTACTTATAAAGTGTGAGTTTTGACAGAGGTTATATGCACATCTCATCTAAATCAGGTTCTACTGACCAAGAAACAGATGTGTTGTCCAAATTTATATTGCACAATAATGTATTTATAACTTGTCATAGATGTAGTAAATGGTTAGAAATGTGTTTAAATGTCAAAACAAAGCCAATACAGATTGACGGCCAAGATTGTTTAGATTTGTTTGTCTCTGCTTGTCTTGTTTTTGTCAAGTACCATATATCCATATGTAAATGGCAGCAAGCTGCGCAGTATTTCAGTATTTGGTATTCTATATTCAATGTATTCAGTGGCAGACAGATGAAAACATTCAAATGTACTGTAACAGACTAAGTGAGCATGAGCCACTTCAACGTGGGATGTGTCTAACATTGCCTAAAAGGCAAACGTAAATGAATATAAGACAAATAAGACAAAATGTGTGGAAAAAACGTATACAACATAGAAAACCAATAGAACAAAGTAGTTCCCCACCAGACCTACCGTACACGCTACGCCCCCCAGCTAAGCTACGGGCGCCTAAAGTGAAAACAAAAACAACAACAACAAACTTAAGAGTGATGGTTTCGTACAAAATCAATACATATTCAAAGGAATTAAAGTGAGAGATGCTGTTGTTTAGTTCATGCTGTGCATCAGTTGTGGCGTTGGGTGTGTGTGAAAGTCCTGTGTCACCGTGTAACCTGATAGACACACGCAATGTCCTTTAGAAATTTGGCCTGAACTCACAAGCTTTTGTTCAGTTCAATCTTTGGCTGCCATTGTAAAGCTATGACCCCCATTTCACCATTTAAATTATCA
This sequence comes from Regalecus glesne, assembly GCA_900302585.1. Taxonomy (NCBI): domain Eukaryota; kingdom Metazoa; phylum Chordata; class Actinopteri; order Lampriformes; family Regalecidae; genus Regalecus; species Regalecus glesne. The sequence continues at coordinate 15,385 of OMLC01084897.1, forward strand.
TAAACATCATAAAACACCTTGAAACAACATTTTATATCAATTTAAGAAAAAAAATACATGAAGCCGACATACGCCTTAACCAAAAAAACTTCACAGGAAAAACACCACAGTAAGCAGAGAACAGAAATGAACAAATAATAATAACCCACATTGGAAATACTCATGGAATTAAAATCACGAAAACGTTAACCAATGCAAGGTAAACTCAATGGTGTCCGATCCTTTCTCATTTTGACAAAACATTGTAGTCTGAGATCCCTGAAAATTGCAACATGATCAGTACAAAAGATAGTGAAGGTTATTTCATTGAAGAATCGCTGAATAAATAGAGGAAGGGATCTCTGTTCATGGGTAGATAAAGATTTATATTCAAGCAGGATTACACTTTTTGTTAAGTTTTAAATGAGATAAGATTCCAACCGAAGCCTCTTGGTCTAAATCAACTAGACATCATTGGGGTGGCACAGTAGTTTCATCAGATCTCTCAGTGGTAAGAAATTGTAAATGGGTTCATTAGTTACATAATAGCACACTGGATAAACGGTCTGTATCTTATACACAAGTATATATTTCTTTACACAAAACATTGTTTCATGGTAAATTATTTTAGATAGTTTTGGCCATTTTCTCTGCAGTATGTTGTTAAACATAAATTTTCTCTGTTCATATCTAGATCCATCCAACAATTTTGCTACATCTTCAACTTTTTTTAGGGAATGTTTACAACATTAAATTACACCAATTCATAATATGGGTGAGTTGCTTGACATCAACTAATAGCTAGCAGTTTGATTTTCTAAAGCAATAACAATCAGATTTTTATTGCCATAAATATCCGGGTTACTTTGTAATCAGTAAAGTTACATTTTCCATCATGAATGTGAATTACATTCATAATGAATCTTATTTTTTTCTTTCTTTCTTTTTTTTAAAAGTCTGATCATGAAATCCCATTATTTTACAATGATAGTAAATGACTATGTACCAAGAAAGGCATAAATAGTATGTGCTGTATATTAAATCAAATCCTTTCCTTCTTTTTTTTGTTCATTTGCATGATTATCTGACAGCTCTACTCCTGTGAGTGGTCTCTAGGACCCAGCAGATCACATGGTTTGATGAATAATTTACAGTCAGATAACGACATACACAACTGGTACAAAGTAAATTAAGCAGATAGCACAGTTTGATAAGGAATCTTTCCCTTTTGACCCCCCCAAAAAGGAGTAAATCTGAAGATAAAGTTATTTTGCATTAAAATATATTTAAGGTGATTTGAGCTGATTTTGGTTAGATATTTTACTATTCATTACATATATAAACAGACCTTTTATTTTGAAACCGTTTCCCCTCTATTAAATTTGAGCAGCAACTAAGTAGTATTCAAAAATCATAAGTAGGCATTCCAATTTCAGTGGGCTCATAAACTTGTAACAGAATAATGACCAATCATGTAAAGACCTTAGCTTGTATTTTAGTGATGAGCATTGTGCATCATATTGCATGTTAATAAAATGCACGAGGGCACTGGAATGAACATCAAAATTGACTTTCTGCCTTCCATTACTGCACTACTCCATACATTCAGGAATCTCACCCACAAGCTTTAATATTATAGTATATATGCTAAGAGGAAAAAAATAGGAATGTTATTTTTGAGAAAATTATGCAAAGGAAACAAGTTAGCAGTTCCTGAGGCTCATGCAAACAATTATCCATTAAGTTTCTGCAAAACCCACTCTATTCTCAGTGTTGATGACTGGAATGAGGGGTTTAATGTGAAAACCAACATCTATCCCAGCAAATCTAAAATGACATAACAATATAACAGAACAAAAGACTTGCATAGAATGAATGGATGGATGTAGTTTTAAGACATCACAATTAGCCAGTCTTCACTACAGATTCAGCACCTTTTTAAATTAGTTTGCACTTCCAAGATGTAGGGAAGGATGTAAGTAAGAACTGCCACTGAAATTCACTCTTTATCAGCCAACAAGAGGAAAAATGAATGCAAGCCTTCCCAAAGTTTTTCATTTTATTTTAAACTTATTCTAGGCTTGTTAAATGCTCTCACAGTCGTAAGCCTTTCATTGAAATGATAACGATTTATCAGTTCAGTCTATGCCTGTTTTACAAATGGGAAACAACAGATCATTTTGTTTCAGCGATAACTGAAACTTGATGTAGAGCTGCATTGTTGTTGTACTGTTACTGGATTGCAAATGGCAAAGAATGGTGACAATGCGACTCATTCAGAGTCTATAATTTTCAGTACAAAAAATCTGAAGTTACACCATCAGAGAAATACTGCTAAAGAACAGAGTCATTAGGAAAGCATGCCCTATAACAGTGTGCCTTTGCAACACATTACATCAGTTTACCAAGGCAAATGACCATTTGGGTAGATATTTAATCTTAGCTTTTAAGAGTGACCATACCAGATGCTTGGGCTGGGAACTAATGACTCGGGTGTAAATGTGTCTTTTTGTTTTTATTGTGGCAGCAATTTCAATTTGATCATATCTCTCAAACAGCCTTAATCAAATGTGGGGTTTTTTCAAAGTGCCACCTCTTTCTCAAGTATTGTCTTTTGGTCGTGCAAAAGGAAAAGAAGATCCACTTTCCAGCTAAAAGTGAGAGATGTTGGCCTCTCCTTTTACAGAAAGCCTTTTTTGAAAAGTTCACATTTCAGTCAGAAGTTTGACACATACAGGCTTTCCATGGTCCTGTGCTGCAATGACCATCCCCGGATAAGTGCTCTTAAACTCGGAGCAGTTTGACAGATTTCAGTTCCATGGGGCTCGGTAAAAACTTTGGTAAGCCATGTTGATACAATGTGACAGTGATGCAGATGAGCAGCTAAGGGGGACATGACAGGCTCATGAACAATTATTATTTTTGAAGATAAACACAAAACAAACAATTGCCCCCCCAATTAAGAAGAGGATTGATGGCTCCCGCCTGAATAGGTACCCCGGGAGCCCAGCTGAGCCATCACTAGTGAGGCGGTATTGGTACATTCAGGGAAAATAAACTGCACCTCTGGGGACATGGTTGGAGAAGTAGAGGGGAAGGAGGCCCTCACCATCTCTGATTGTCTAGAATTATAGACCAGTGTTTCTCCCTATTCTTTAAGCAGTGATAAACCACCACAGTAAAGAGAAAATGGGACCCCCCCACCAAAAAAAGATCTGAATTTAGCCAACATTTAAGAAACTTTGAGGTGATGTTTAAATTTAGTGTATTTTACCCAATTGAACATCAAATAAAGCATTTGTGAACCTAAAAGAAAAGGAAACACAAAGGGGGGGAACTTTAGAAAATTCAAATGGTCTCCAACCACCACAACAAAAAACAAACAAGGGAAACACTGGTATGGACTATTCACTAGGAGGTGCACAAACAGTTAGGTGACTCCATGATTAGATGAATGAAGACAGGCTTCTACAATAAACACAATGGCAAAAAGTGCTGGGTTTAGTTAGGAACCACAGTTATTTGAAGCCTATCCCAGACCTATGTAAGAACACAGTATGGTTATAATCGCAAACAGTACAAGTATTGAATATAAGTTTTCTCTATACACAAATATGGTACATTTATATACATAAATAGTTCGAACATGAAAGTAGCGTTTGTGCAGGAATGAATTGAAGCCGATACATTCACATTTAATCAACCTATTCTCCTTCCCCATACTTGTCTCATGTTGTTAGATTTGTAAATCATATCATAGTCCGGAACAAATGATATGCTGTAAACATTATAGGCAGGGACCGTATTAATCCATTGAGCTTAGAGTTTTTCAATTGTATGGTATTCTAGGGAAACATACTTTATTCATTTCTTACTGGGATTTGATATAAACTGTCATATTTTTAATGTAAAAATGTTTCTATTATTTTCTCCACCGGTTCTGTAACATAGTCTCATTACAGTTATTGGCACTTAAATTATGTGGTTAATCAGTTCTCTATAGTAAATAATTTCTGAAATGCTACCTTTAAAATCAGCATTCTTTATAAATGCCCATTTTGTATCTAAATAGCTACTATGTGGATGGAAAAGCAATGGATAGGGGACGCTTTAATCCCCCCAAACAAAACTAATTAGTAATTCATAAATTAATCTGTCTATAAATAAACTGTTTCTTTTAATGCATTCATTAAAAAACTAGAGCATATAAAGTTATTCACAGTATTTTATCAGTATGGTGCGTAAAGGAGTGAGCTCAACTTGAAATTAGCATGATCTGCCAAAATTCCACCTAATTGGAGACAAACAAACTTATGTCCCATGTTAGCCCCATTCTAACTGACAACTGAGTATTTTAGCCTTGTGACCCTCGTGTTTTACCGTCGCCATTTTCACACATTCATGAGGCAACTGTTAACCTAACAGTTAAATATTTAAGACAGAGATGGGAAGATAACATTGCACCAATTGGCACTTGAGGATCATAACATTAACCATTATTCTCTTTCACATTCTTGTGTCATCCCATGAAGGTGTAAAACAATCATTATCTAATCCATGGCTACGTCAAGCATTTGTCAAATTACTGTTTTAACAAATGGAATGAGAGACTCAGAGCCCATGGAAAACAAAGGGACATCTAACAACAGAACTGGCCTGCTTTTCTTCATCTACTCAGCCTGGCTTCCTGGCCTGGTTGTACGTGTAGAATGGTAATGATTAGAATGACATAGACAGGTATGACATGGGCCCACTGGTGTACTTCCTGCACCAGAGCTCTAAACTGGCGCTTCTGTGACCACCTGAGTCTGACTGTTTAGGCGGCTTTTGTTTTTTGTTAATCTCCCATGTGAAGTCCTCTATGGGGCGTGGGCTAGCAGGGCTGCCTGACCCCTCTGGTGTGCCTTCAGGGGTTCCCTCTATGATCTCAATGCGGGGTGGGTCCATCAGATCCATGATGCTGAAGTGCGACGGTTCCGGTTGGCACATGACCGACTTGTCCTCCGTGCTCTGCCGAACCGGCCAGCTGGAGCCTGCCTGGATTCCCACAGATACCCGATCATCCGTCTGTGTGGTGCTGTCGCTGCCGGGCTCACGACATAAAGTCCACATGTTGTAGCACTGAGTGAAGTTGAAGAAGTTGCTGTTGAAGGTCTTGAGCTCCCCACACACATCCCTGCGCAGCTCTGCTAGCTCGTAGCGCATGGCAGAGATCTCATCTTTCCATTGCATGTTGAAAGCAGCCACCATGTTGGCCGATTCCTTGAAAGCCTGGATGGCCTGAGGGACAGGGGGCTCAGAGGTGGCTATGGGGGAGGCGGAAGGGACCCTGTACGCAGGCGGGGATGCCGGTGGGACAGAGATGGCTGTTACCGTTGAGCTAGTACTGTGCTGGCTGCGAGCAGCAGCCGTCTCTCTCTCTAGCCTCTCCAGCTCCACATAGGCAGAGGAGCTGGCCCCATCATCATCCTCTATCATGTCCTCGTTTAGCAAAGAGGTGCCATCCAGAACATCATAACCCTCTGGAAAAAAATGTGAATATGCAAACAGAGGGACATTCAAAGGAAAGGAACAGCTGGAGTGTTAATTTACTACGATGCCAAACTAGGAAGTCAACACGTATCTATAAAAAACATACAATATGTGAGTACTGAGAAAAAATGGGCTCAAATGCCCTTTCCCTGACCCCCCACTCATCACTAGAATTCAAGAAATAAAATGGGGGTTAAGCACCCACCAACATAAGTCGGTGCCCTGGCTAAAGGGGTGCATTTGTAAAGTTGCTTACCTGCCAAAGGAATGCAAGACTAGCCGCTGCCATACAAAGATTACTTTTGTGAAACAATGGAGTGGCAGTGCCGGGTATAAACCCCTCTCCTGAATATAGTAATCTGACTCTTATCTAAATGCACTACATGTGACAATCGTGACATATTTTTTTCAGCAGAAATGTCCGTTACTATTTTAAGCTTAGATAGAATGACTACATACTTCAGTGTATTTAACCTTAAAAAAGCAGAGAGAAAATCGATGATGAAGAATGCGCCCCCTGTCAGTCACTAGGGGATAGCAAACACCGCTTTACTGAAAGAGGTTCTGTATAGTGAACTGCTTAAGTGTGACTGGACTCAATTAATAAGCGTCCCTGGACTCACATACTGTAGGCTTTTCATGGTGTTTTTACAGTGCCTTCTCAATCATCTCAAGAAACACATACCTTCTTTTCATCTTTTCACTGCACAGTATAGTGTCAAATCAAATCAAAGCAGAGTTGTTATATAAAAAGTCCTTTTGAAACCGTAAGTGTACTTTTAGAGAGCATCTCTCAGGAGAAAAAAAATGCTCTCTGAAAACAATATTTCTCAGCGACTTTAAATTTGTGCAACTTTTGTGCAAAAGAAAAGATGTAAAGGGAATAGAAGACTCACAACGCATTGGGGCAAGAAGCAGATATGAACCCTATTGAACATATCAGATCCACCACCACGAGGCAGATTGGATCTCGTGGAGACACCCAGTGGGGGGGTGAATCAGTCCCCCTCAACAGGACTACACCAGGGAGAGGCTGCAATCCCACAGTCAAATACAGCTGATAGACTCAATGCTAAGGGTTAGACTCTGCCATACGTGGCTGTTTTACACAAGGTCAACTTTCATGGGGGGCTCACAGAGGTGAAGCAGAACACATGCTGCTCTCAAAAAATGACTGGCAACAGTGGAAATGTGGCAACATTCAGTGATACTTTGTGGTTGCGATAAGAAAACATTGGGAATAGTCTGGGAAGTACAACTGTGTCATACATTTACATTGATAAATGTGGTCTTAGCACAGTTAAAGTAGAGAGAGAACGACTCACAAAAGTCAGTAAGGCATTGGGATATTATTGGTAATCCTCCTTACATTGGATTAGATCATTCCAGGTTTAGAAGACAAATAGAGAGGAAATCGATGTCTGATTTTTGTGAGTTGTTGGGATTCCTGTTTGCTGCTTAATATACCATAATTCTATCTACTACATTTTAAATATATATTTACTGAGAAGGCAGTGCAAAAACACACATATACATAGATATATGTATGCGTGTCAACATTAAAATACCTGCGGCAATCATCACTGACGCCTCCAGCTGTTCTGTTCCCCTGGTTATTCTTCAAGAGATGGCTGGTCAAATGGAGAGGGGTTTGCTGCTCGTCTGCCTTATGGAGCATCAAGGTTTCCCTTCCCCACTCAACGGCCTGCTAACCTCACCTGGGGTTCGATTAGTAAGCTGCTTATTAATCAGTTCTTAACTGCATACTAACATAGGACCTTGGTTCAAGGAATCAGCAAGTCTTGGCCGATATTGGCAATTGTCTTGGTTTTATTCTGAGGCCACTATTCCTGTGTATCACTCCAAAGAGGACACCAGAGGCTGATACCATAATTATTACTTGCAATGTTGCTTGAGAAGGAGGAGCCAGGATACAACTAATTCCCCTTTGAGGGCTTTGGGGCTGTCAAACTGTAATTAATTCCTAATGTAACAAAAATATATAACCCCATACCTTCATTACACTTGTACAGTCAACTACTATGTCAAGCCCATTGAGAGCTTATAGAATTGGAACATAGAGCTTATAGGTAGGTTAGAGTTCAGCAGGTAAGACAGTGGGATTGGAGGACACTCCTTTATCCTCAGTACTTCAGTCACATTGCGGAAATCAAAGACCAAAACCCAATCGAGCATGAGAGGATTACAAAAACAATATTCCCGACCCGATTGACCGTCAAAACAAATTAGCCTCCAAAACAAGAAAAAGTGCAAATGTCTCCAATATCAAATTGACAGCATCGAAAAAAGGATTGTGAAACATCAAAAAAATCCAGATCATCACATTTTATAGTGCATCTCATTAAAATAAAATGTTTCAATAGGGTTCATAGCTTTACTCCTGCAGACAAACACCAAATGCACTTTCAATGAGGGAGTTATTGCAAATATTTTGCTTGCACAAAGAACCTGACTTATTACTTTTAGGGCTAGATATTTTTGTAATGTGTCGCACAAAAGTCTTGAAATCCTCAGAATTTGGAAAAAAAGTAGTATTTAGGACTAATAACACTTCAAGATTAAACCTGGACCACAAACAATATGTGTTAACATAAGTGGACATCCAGGTGTGATCAAATTTGAAGAAACACCACACGGTTTTGATTGACTTGAGGTACTTATTAACTCTTCTAAACACCCATTTGCTAATACAATTCCTAATCGAATATTGAGCAATTAGCTTTAAGTTCACTCCATTACAAACTGGCAATTAAAGACACAAGCGGATATGACTCTTGTGGAGGTGTTTCATTAATGATATATACCAATAATAAATCCGCTATTTGTAGAGACCACCGACAAGCAATTCAATCCCATGCAACACGGTACAAAAATGTTATTAACTTAAATTCTACATGGAGGAATCAATATGACGTAATTTAACAGTTCCTTTGTGCAACCAGCCTGTGAGTTTGTGTATAGATATTTGTATGTGTATTTTATCTGATACAGATTATTGACTTACCTTAAATTGGTTACATGAATGTTTTTTAATTGTCTTGTTCTGTTCTGTAATCTTAAATGGTCCATATTAGTAACAAAAGGTATGCTAATGTGTTGGCATGGCAGAGCAAAGATATGATGGGAGGAAGGCATGTTGATTAACAAAACATGGCACTTCCCTAGCATTGGCTTGCTTCCTTGTGTACCCCTCCCATCATATTTCACACACTCGCAACACATTTAGCACACCACAGTTTAACATGCTCTAGATGGGCCTGTCCCTTATAGGCATACCACGTCATGTGATTGTGCTCTGATGTGCTGCTGAGTGTTAAGGCTGTGTGTCTGTGTTTTCAGGACCCTCCCATTGCTATTCTAGTTTCCAACCCTGCACCATCATAAGTGATCAACCAAAAGATTGGCTAAATGATGTATGGATTGTGCAAAGTAAGACAAAAGAAACCCATCTCAACACTCAGAATATGCAAGAAAACAAAACCCCCATATAAAAAAGAAAAGAAATAAAAAAACTGCACACACCACTGTATCTAAAAACAATGACTGGAACCATTCACCCTGGCATCTCTCAAGCTCAAGGGTACCCCACTGTACATATGTAGGTATGTCACGCATGTACGCATGTATATAGATGTATGAAGATATGTATTTTAAGCCCTCTGTCTTCCTTTGGAGGGGGGGTTACCTGTTGTGGATCTGAGAGTTGAAGTGACAGTGGAGGATGTCATTGAAGGCAAGCAGTCATCATCTTGGGAATAACCAGCCTGAATTGCACGGAGGTAACTGTGGCTTCGAGTGCGGAACGAGCCAGGCAGGTCCAAGGCCTCCATGGCCTGGGATTCTACTTCACTAAAAACGGACTCGCAAACTGACTCAAACTGGCCATTGATCTCAGTCTCACTCACCTGAGAGACAAAAACAGGAATAGCAGTCCTTAATTTTTCCTCTTCCTTTCTCTTTCTCACTTTGATTCTTCCCCTTTGCACAGTAAATATGAAGGAGTGTTAGCATAAGGAAATGCCACTGTCAATTCTGACCTTAAACTGAATCAATATGTTGACCAAATGAAAAAAAGACAACAGGAAAGTAGCAACAAAAGTATTTAAACTGAAGTTCTGAAGCATTCCATTAAGAACGAACCCATTATAAGTCATCAAAGATGTATATTTTACTACTATTCATGGAAAAATTGAGAGCAGCTGTCCTTTCCACCTATTCAGGGGCAGAAAAAAAGATGTAAAAGAGTAAAGACCTTTCAATGGAATAAAAAATGGAATCAAGTAGCACTATCAAATCTATTCAGTGAGATTTTAGATTTAATGTCTTTATGCATGCTCAATAATCAAGGTATAGAAATCACAAAGAAAGTTGAATCAGTTCATCTAGTTACAACATTTATTGAAAAGAAGTTTAATTACTTATACCGGTGACATCTTTAGTTTAAGCAGACTGCAGGTATCCCCATCCTTATAAACAATATAGTTGCATAATGACCAAAATTATCAATGGTTTCATATGGAAACACAAATTTCAATGATAATGTCTGCTGTTCACAATGTACTGGGGAATAGTTGCAATCACATTATGTAAGATGGCGGTAGATGTACTCTAAGCCCCCCCTTCAGGGAAGGTCATTCTCGTCACATAGATAGCCTCTTTGACTCCCACTTCAAACCCACATTCCTCAATAGCATAGGAAACCATGGTTGGTTTCAGTCATTACGCAACTGTGTTTTTTATATGGATGCGGATGCCTGAAGTCAGTTTAGACTTAAGCTGCCTCTCATCCAATGAGCACTGGGATAGGCATGGTTCCACGACCCAACTTATAAGTGGTTGATGATGGACGGATGAATGGATGTCATATGTATGAGTGATGAAATGTCTCTTTCATTAAATCTTCTATCCAGATGAACTGATTCAACTTTTCTGTGGTGTTGGGTAGTTTTAACCAACTGGTATAAAATAACACATAGATCATTGTGTATAAACAGATCATGCAGTAAAATGCTACCGTAAAATGAAGCCATCAGTTGTTTCTTACTCGTGCAGAGGGCTGAAAAATTTGGCTAACATGGATTTATTATAGAAATAGATATGAAAAAAATTCCTAAATTTTAAATTGATGTAATTGAAATAAGAAAATCCATTTATGATTGAAGCTGAATGACTATGTGAAAGTAATCTATTTATATTCTCAATATTTCAACAACTTCAATAACAGGTAACATCACCAATGATTGATGACCTACACAAAATACAGAGATCTTGTCTCTGCACTAATTTTCAGTGCAATTAAAATATAAAATGGGTAACGACACCCTCAACACTGCATATACTTTTCAATCCTTTTCATGCACAAAAAAATAAACCAAAAATGATTACCACTATTTCTAATGCAACTAATACTGCAATGTGCACTTTGAATTGCACTTCTGCTACTGGTATTGAAACTAATATATCCGTTAGATAATGCCTTGTCCTCCTCTTCCTTCTCACCTATGTGTCTCCGGGTGTTGCCTCTGTGCTGTCTGGCGTGTATGTTTTAGACTCACCTGGCTGACGCAGCTAGCCTGACTGAGGGTGCTGACGGCGCGCATGTAGCTCTGGTTGCGCGAGCGGAATGGCGGGGGGTTGAAGGTGGTGGCTGGGTCCAGTGTGACACTAGGGTGGGGCCGCATATCTCTTGTGGTTTGCAAATGGTAGCTCTGGCTGAACAAGGGCAAGGGATGGGGGGTTGGACACGAATGCAAAGTTCAAAAGCCACACCTGATTTCATCACTGGATCATACCTGAAGAATAGGCCTGCCATTATTGTACTGTATGAAAAATAATTACAATTATTTCATTCTGAATATAATATTGATGGTTAGCTATCTGGAGTGAAACTATAAAATTTACATGAAAGTGACAGTCTCTTGACAGCCCAGGTAGCAGACAAATTCGCAAATGCTAATTATGTCACATACTTATGTGTGTATATATGCTGTGTGTGTGTGTTTGTGTGTGTGTGTGTGTGTGTATATATATATAAACATTAAAAAAATATTTGAGGAAACCAGCAACAGAGGGGACAGTGCTCAACAAGAGTGAAATAATAGTGATTCAAGTGAAGGCAACTGATGATTGTGTACAAAATAAAACAGACTTGTACTATCTAAGACAGAGAAATCACTTGAAATACTGGATTATACATATCATGTACCCACTAATTGTGACATATTAAAAACAGACCTCTTATTTATATATAAGGGGTGCCATAGCTCAGGAGGTAGGGCAGCTGTCTAATTAGAGATTGGTAGTTCGATCCTCAGCCTCAACTGTGTTGAGGTGTCCATGAGCAGAAAACTGAACCCCTAACTACTTCCCGAGTGTTGCGCTGCAGTTCCTCTCCACTACTATGACTACCACTACTACATACTTGGCTGCTCCTGTTACAGGTCGCCACAGTGGATCATCAATCTCCATCTCTTGCTATGCTCTGCATCTTCCTTTGCCACCTCCAGCTCCACCTCCTGTCTTTTTGTCAGTGCTACTATCTCCAAACCATACAACATAGCTGGTCTCACTACCATCTTATAAACCTTCCCTTTCAGTCTTGCTGGTACCCCTCTGTCACAAATCTGCAAGGGCGGCATAGCTCAGTGGGTAGACTGATCGTCTGGCAATCAGAAGGCAACAGGTTTGATCTCGGGTCCTGCAGAAAGCATGTTGAGGTGTCCTTGAGCCAGACACTCCTCCCCAAGTACCAGATGGTGGCAGCTCACTACTCTTATACAATAGTATGGGTTAATATGCAGAGAAATCCAAATTTCCCTTTGTGGGACTGATAAGAAAATCTAAAATCTAAAATAAATCATCACTTACATTCTTTTCCACCCTGCCTGCACTCTCTTCTTCACCTTCTGTTACTTCAAACAATTGACCCCTATTATTTAAACTCATCCACCTTCCTCACCTCAACTACTTGTATCTCCACCATTCTACTATCTCCCCTCTCATTCACACTTGGGGACTCCTGCATGATCTCACCATCAACCTGGTCATCACCATTTCAAAAAGGAAAAGGCTCAGAGCAGATCCTTGATGTAACCACAACTCTACCTTGAACCATCCATCACTCCTACCACACCCCCCAACACTGTCACCCTGCCCTAACACATATCCTGCACCACTCTAACACACTTCTCTTCCGCTCCCTACTTATTCATCCCTAATATGTGGTTGTACTCACTGCTTCTATACAATAGAATGGGTGTAACACAGAGAACATATTGCATCGGCCTTGGTTGCGTGGTAATGAAACACTTTCATTTTAATAATCATAATTTCTTCAAGGGAACCACCAACAAATGAAGAGTGAAATAATCCAGAAATTGGAGTGATTTCTATCAATCTATCTATCTGTCTGTCTGTCTGCCTGTCTATCTATCCATCTGTCTGTCTTTCTGTCTCTTTGAGCCATGATGGCTCGGCAGGTAGAGCGCAGGCCTGGGTGTCGGGTGTTCTGGGTTTGTATCCCGCCACATAGCTCGGTAAATGTAAGGCATTTATTATAAAGTGCTTTGAATGGTCGCTAGAATAGAAAAGTGCCACATAAGAGCAAATAAATTTACAATTTTTCTGTCATCCATCTATCCCTCCATCCATCCATATTCAAATGCCTGAGCAAATGTAAAACGTGATCTTGCAGATTCGTCTAGTTCCCAGGCTACATCTTTGATTTCTCGTTGGCACATAATACAGTAAAATAGAAGAATAAAAACATGAGCTTCAACAGCACGAGATGATTAAACTCCCTGCTAGATGGAGGATAAGTAAGAGGGCTGATTTATTTCTGGAAAAAAAGTGGTAAGGGAACACAATCTTGCCGTGACAATAATAAAGTGCTGGTAACAAAAGCGGAGACAGTCTGAGTGCTGGGTGGCAGACAGGATGATGGACACATTCGGCCTCCCCAGGTTCAGAGCTGGGCTATGTGTGGGAGAGCTGTCTGAAAACAAACAGCGACAGTTCTGCTACAGTGATTTGAATCACACAGTGGAATAACAATAAACTGAGGGCCAGTAGGAATGTGATTCAATAGCACCCTCTGGTTCATAATCAGAAAAGGAATATGTCATTACTATTGGACCGGATATCCATCAGTGGTCCGTGGGTAGAACACGTGCAGCTGCTATTTTTGTGCATTACAGGTTAGTTTGCTGAGTGTTTGGTAATGACCTGTTTTATACTGGCCACTACTAGCGCTATTGAAATTTAGCTCAGTGGGTAGAGCGGTCATCTGGTAATTGGAAGGTTGCAGGTTTGATCCCTGGTCTTGCAGAAAGTGTGCTGAAGCGTCCTTGAGCAAGACACTGAATCCCTAACTGCTCCCTGAGTGCCATATGGTGGCAGCTCACTGCTCCTATACAATAGGATGGGTTGAAATGCAGATAATTGCTCATTTCCCCTTGTGGGACTGATAAGGGAATCTATTTATATTTAGGGGGCAGCATAGCTCAGTGGGTAGAGCAGTCGCCTGGCAATCGGAAGGTTGCAGGTTCGATTCCCGGTCCTTCATACAGCATGTCGAGGTGTCCTTGAGCAAGACACTTAACCCCTAAATGCTCCCCGAGCGCCATATGTTGGAAGCTCACTGCTCCTATACAATAGGTTGGGTCAAAAATGCAGAGAACAAATTTCCACTTGCGGGACTGATATGGGAATCATTATTATTATTAATTTGTTCAAATGAGAGTTCAGTAACTAAGCGTTTAAGTGAAAAGAGGCTTGATCTGTGGAACTGATCTTACTAATGATATTCAGCCAGACATTAAAAACTGTCATTGACATTCTTGCGTTTTACAAATGTCGGTCTGAAAGTCACCTTCAACCATTCTGAACGTTAGTATTCTTGACTAACAGTTGGTAGGCTAATGCTTCACTACAGGAGAGTCACTGTAATATTTTGGCTCTCCCTCTTTCTGACTCATTCGCAACAGGAAAAACATCTGCGCTTGTCCAAGTGTGTAAGTTCATGTTTGCCTCCTGTTTGTCTGCCCATTTCTCTTTCCTTATGTCATTTATCCTCATGTGGGTGGATGTATGAAATATGTGTACTTCATCCTTCATTGTATAACATCATGGGTGTGTGTGTGGTTTTGGACTGACTTCAGTTAGTGCACTCATAACCCTTCAGTCTGCCAGTGCAGTTAGCTCCCTTGACACACCTTATTTATTTAATAACCTCATAATTATTTCAATATTTGATCACATTTTGCGTCTTACTGTCATTTTCAATCCTTTTTTACTAGTTTACTGAAAATTCATGCTAAATTGTGTTCTGCTTGAATGAGAATCAGCCAAATAATGAAATTATAAAGTAACAACAAAATATGAAGTCAACCCAAAGTTTTCTTCTGTATCCACTCACCCATCCCTTTGTACTTTATTACTTTGCCGCTAAGCACACATCGAGTGTTGTGTGTTCTCAGTCGGGACAGAACATATACTTCCAAGTCTGTGACCTCAGTGCAATGTACAAGGGTCTCCTCCCATATAAAATGAGACCTATCCAGGGTGTTTCCCCGCCTTTTGTCCAATGAGCTCTGGCATAGGCTCCAGCATGACTTTTGGTAAACAATGGACAATGGATGTGTGTGTGTTTGTGTTTTTGGCAAAATTTAAAAACCAATTCAATCGCAATGATTTCGCAAGGTGTAGCTACAACCTCCAACCAATAAACTGATTCACCTCTTTTTGTGTAACCTCCAACTGTTACCTTGGCAGGGAATTAACTCATATTGAGCTTCATCACTTGCATCCAATACTTGGTAAAGGCCCCATGGCAACATAGTCAACTCTTCTTCCACCAGTCCTTCATTCACTCCTGGTCAAGCAGCCTTAGTGATGACCAAAAGCCCTTTAACCATGACTGCAGATAGCAGCAGCACAGGATATGAGTCTGCTATTCAGGAAGCAGGTGCATCCTTTGCCAGTTTTTTTTTTCTTGTTTTTTTTCCCCCTGACCTGAATGTTGTGATACATTTACCCATTTCATTCATGCGTGTTTAGGTATGAGCTGGAGTTTATCATAGTGTATTTGTTTTTTTTCAATCATGCACATCTAATACTTATGTCACCTGAATAAGGGTGTGACCATGCTGCATGCTGGTGAAACTAGTCCGTGGGAAAGAGGCTTCCAAATTTTACTTTGGTGACGGTAACTTTGGAAGTGACAAAACTGCCAAAGAACCCATTCATCTTGCTGACCAACCCATAACCATGACAGACTCCTTCAAGTTCCTCAGCAATCCTATCAGCAAGAACTTGAAATGAGACCTCAACACCAACTCCGTCATTAAAATGGTACGACAGTGACTGTGCTTACTATATTTCAGGAAGTGCAGTCATTGTTGTGTGGGTTAGTGAACAACTACTGGTCCAGTTTTACACTGCCGTCATCCAAAGCCTCCTCACGTCTTCCTTTACAGTCTGGTACAGAACGACAGGGCCTCCTGAATCATAGGATGTGACCTTTGCCCCCGAGACTCCCTCTTCACCAGCGAACCAAGCCAGCAATATTATCAATGACCCCTTCCATGCAGTCAACTACCTCTTTAAACCCATGCCATCAGTAAGATGCTACCCAGTGCAAAAAAAGACACCCATTTCAGAAACTTTTTTTCCGTCACTGCAAGAACTCTCAGCGCTATCCCATCCAAACCTGTTAGTCTGTTAGCTCTTAATAACTGTATTTGTTTTATATATTTATGTTGGAGAGTTGGGTATATTCAAATGGTACATGGACTTGTGCTAATATACACCTTCCATGCTTTACCATAGGCAAATACTACCAACCTGGTTGTGTGGGAGCATATTCATACTCATACATCATACATATTCATGAATCTTGATATTTTTTGGGGATAAATATGAAATAATATGGGGCATTTGGCCAATTTAAGCATAACAGCAATGGAGGAATAGCCCAACCTAAGGCTCCAAAGCAAAAGTAGGTCATATGTTCAATAGAATATCCTTTGCTTCAGATGTGGCAATTTCCCCAAGGTAGTAGATTTCATGTGTGACTTTATCAACATGCCAGTCAACACTTGTTAGTTCTAGCTTGAGTAAAACTGTTGCCTTGTCCCCAACAAGAACACAAGTGAAATACAGATTAATACTTCCATAAACGTACATAGACCTTTGATACCATCATGTTGGTCTCCCATTTAGAGCAAGGCACCTTTTAGATATTAACATGCAATTCTTGTAACCCCCGTGAAAAAACGACGATTTCTCTTCTGTAGCCTATATGATACCAAACAGAGAAGTCATTATTGTTGTACATGACGGCCGCTCTTCCACTTACACATACGCACACATACTATTTGGCGCAGTTTTCTTGCGGATTAATCACGGTGTAAATACCATCCAATAGGGCGGCATAGCTCTGTGGGTAGAGTAGTCGTCTGGCAATCGGAAGGTTGCAGGTTCGATCCCCGGTCCTGCATACAGTATGTCGAGCTGTCCTTGAGCAAGACACTTAACCCCTAACTGCTCCCTGAGTGCCATATGTTGCCAGCTCACTGCTCCTATATAATAGGTTGGGTCAAAAATGCAGAGAAATCCAAATTTCCCCTTGCGGGACTGATAAGGAAATCATTATCATTAGACCTCATCACGATGGGGTGTGCAACAGGTTCTGCCTGTTGAGTTGACGGTGTGTTGGTAAACGTCGAATCCACCAAAATGCTTCCTTCACATTTATCATCACCGTGTGTCGTCAGAGCAGAGACTCCATGGATACATGATGGAGATGGATTCTCGTTTTTTGCTTATTTGTTTTTGTTTAGATGTATTTTTGGTTTTACTACTTTTAGAAAATTAACAAGCTTTTACAAAACAAAGTGGCATAATGCAGCAACACAGACGCTTACGCATTTTGTATCGCAAATTGGATTGTATGAGTGTACTGAAAATGTAAAACAGTAAACACAGACTGCGAATACTCATCTCTTCAAGTGTAACTGAAACGTCACAGTCAAAAGGTCGCTTCTCTTTAACGGATGCATGCGCGTCCCCGCGATGCCACAGATCCGGGGATACAAAAGCTGGCACACCCCCCTCCCGTCTCACCCCCGCCCAGCAGACCTAAATGGCCACGTTTCAAAACTTCTCATGCATTAGCAAGTCAGTGGAAACAGCGGGAGTCCGGCTGAGGATCGAGGACCGAAAGTTTTTATTTATTTAATAAGGCTTCTTGGGAGTATTTGCGCTGTTTGAAGCCGGAAAACGGAGACTATAAGGTAAGTCATAGCTTGTAAAAAATGTTGTAAAAGAAAATAAAAAACAAGCAAGTGGCCGTCCATCATGTGCTTAGCCAGGGTTTGTGTCCGTGCGTGCGTTTGTGTGTGTGTGTGTTTAGTGGGGTAGTGTTGTGTTTCCCAGGGACCGGGAGGCAGTGAATGTACTTGAAAACAAAGCGGAAAAAATGTCTTTCGTTTTGGATTCAGTAGCAGGTCTGACATCAGAATAAACTCAGGTTTGGTCGCGTTAACCTTGATGCAAATCAAAGGAAGGCTTCAGGTCGTACGGGTTGAATCAATGAGAAGTGGCGTGTTTCGTGCCCCCAGCCCAACATTTATCCCCTGGTCGTTACCCAGAACTTGATCCCTGCGCTGGAACACCAGAAGGTCATCGAGGTAATACATATACTTAGTCAAGGCTGCTTTTACACTCAAACGTAGACGTGAACTTAATGCAACTTCGTGTACGACTGATTCTTATTTGCTTATTTGATCTAAAAAATTAACGCAACGTTCAACTATTTGATTTAGATTTATAGAGAAGCCCGTTCATTTATTGAATATCTGGGGGGCGAATAGAATAGAGCAGACACCGGCTAAATGTAAATATAGGCAACTATAATGTAAATTAGTGGTCAGCTGGTGATTCCAGCATTGCTGCTTTATTCATAGGGGGTGTCCGTTTTAAGGAACCTGCTGACATTTTTTTATACCCATGTGCCAAAGCACCATTTAAGGGTGAACGTGTTGCCCGTCAGCATTTGCCCCGTGTTCACATTAAATGGAGAAACGTTGAAAATAAGATGACGACGTTTCACTTATCTCCGCATGTATCTGTTCATTTGTCACACCATAGTTCTAACTGTACATTGGGGATTTCAGAAAGGACACGTATTAACGTGGCTAGATGCCTGTTCCCCTATCTGGTTTGTATTTCAATTTACCCCGACTAACCCCCCCACCCTCTCGATGTGAATTAGGTCAAACAAACCTTCCGTAGTTTAGTGTGCTGAGTTGCTCTCAGTGAATGCTAAGTCATTTGAGACATGCCTAATGCCCTGCCTCCTTCAACGCTATCTCTCTATCTAGATGGGAGATAGAGAGATAGCAACCGGGTGAAGAAACTAGTCCTGACATCCATTGTTTACAGGTGTAGCTTGAGGGGCTGAAGGTGAGGAGCTCTTGTCAGGGCTTGTTCACCAAGCAGTCCGATTATGGCACATTTTCAATGATGACCTCAACAAGGATCTGTCCCACATGGAGTGCTTTAACAACAACAATCAGCACAATCCTTTCCAACATGAGACTGGCCCTTTTCCCTTTGCTCTTTTCTGTTGTGTGACTTGATTGGGTGGAAACTGTGTTTTCCCCTCACTCATCAGGGGATACTCATCTGGTGGGATTTCTAAAGAATTATCTTTGCATCTTTTTGCCCTCAAATCTTCTTGCCCATTCTTAATCCCAACTACCACCACCGCCACCTATCTGCTTACATTGTGTAAAAAAAGCTTTGTGTCCCATCATGTCAGCCCACCTCAAATCCAGGTCGCTGAATGTATGTAACTGGAGTGCAGGTTTTCAAGATGCGAAGACTCAGGGATGTGGATGTCCTTTTTAACACTTTGGGGAAAAAAAGGTTTTCATGATTTTTCACGCATAAGTCCCCATCTCATTGTCTGGCACCCAGAGACTCCGATTTTGTATTTATTCCAAGGTTATTATGCCCATTTGAGATATGACATGGTTGTGTTACATGGTCTCAAAGGGTTGTAGTATATTTGAATGTGGGACCCGACAAAAAATCAATATCATCAATATTCAATCATATTTATGATCATTTATTAATCATTTAGTTAGGCGCAGCATAGCTCAGGAGGTAGGGCAGTCATATTGTAATTGGAGGATTAGTTGTTTGATCCCTGGCCCCTGCAGATAGGGTGTCAAAGTGTCACAAAAAGCAATCACAAAAAGAGGTGAATCAGTTCAACTGGATCAGAAGTTTATTGAGATACGTTTCGTCACTCACCAGGTGACTTCTTCAGTCTGAGCTGAAGGCAAACATCCCCCTCCTTATAAACAGTACCTTGATGCCACACAACAATAGGTTGGTTTCATATGAGAGTTGGGTGATCAACTGCACATTCAGTGACAATGGACACCATTCACAAAGGGTTGGGGAATGTTTGCGATCACGGCATTGTAAGACGGCGATAGATGTACTCTCAGGCCACCACCCCTATTCAAAGACGGTCATTCCCTCTCTCAAACCAGCGTTCCTCCCTATCAAGGATGTGAACATCATCATCTTGAATGAGTGGCCACTCGCCTGTAGGTGAGTGTAGACCGCAGAGTCCTGGCCTGACATGTTGGCTCTCCTATGCTGCGCCATCCTCTTAGCCAGCGTCTGTTTGGTCTCCCCGATGTACAATGTCACTGCAGTCCTACTGGCATTTAACAGCGTACACTACGTTACTCTGTTTGTGCCGGGGGACCCGATCCTTGGGGTGGACCAACTTTTGCCGCAGTGTGTTCAGGGGTTTGAAAGCAACCGAGACGCGATGTTTTGAAAATACGCGTCTCAACAGTTCCGACACTCCCGCCACATACGGAATCACTACCGGT
>OMLC01085073.1:4831-19470 GCA_900302585.1 Regalecus glesne
TGTGTGTGTGTGTGTGTGTGTGTGTGTGTGTGTGTGTGTGTGTGTGTGTGTGTGTGTGTGTGTGTGTGTGTGTGTGTGTGTGTGTGTGTGTGTGTGTGTGTGCACATCTGTGTTAAAAGAACCTGAACTCTGCCACACTTTAACATCACGTCCATACTTCAAATAATAATAAAAGCCATGATAGAACCCTTCTATCTTACAATGTCAGTAAAATAATGGAACCATGTTCCGCAGTTGACCTTACTGTCCAGCCTGAGACACAGAGACAGAGAGATAATATTCCTTCCTTAAATCCCTGTAAAGACACAGCAAAGTAAAAATCTAGACATATAGGGTAAAGCATGGCTAAGCGTGGACCACACGGGAATATGGAGGATGAGATCATAGCGGTGGCAGACAGGAAAGAGAACAGGTGTGAGATTCAAGGACAGACGACAGCTGAACCAGTGTAACTGATGGAGAATGTGGCACATATGACTGAGAGGAAGAGACAAAGACGTTATAGATGGGAGAGCAAGAGACAGGATGAGAGATGCAGAACAGACGGTTAGTGCTCGTGCAAAGAAGGGAGGGTGAGACAGGCAGGGCAGAGGCTTACGGCACATTTAGCACCCACAGACAACTCAAACAGCTTCTCACAGCAAGACAAGGAGAAAACATAGAGAAAAGAGAAGAAAATGAATCCTCATGCTAAGAAAGTAACAGATTTTTATTCGATCTACAATAAGGAGGAGGCAGAGAAAAAAGGAGTAAAAGTTAAAGAGTGACTGATGGAAACTGCAACGTCAGGCCCTGTCTTTGGCCAACAGCAAAGTGAAATCAGAAAGCAGCCGCTGTAACAGATCAGAAGAGCAGAGCGGGAAGCATAATTGCAGTGACTGTTACACTGGATGCCAAGTTTTAGCTAATGGAGAGTGAGGTGGACCACAGGGCAGTGAATTGAGGAACTAGAAAGCCAAGGCTGCCGCGTCATTGGTACCTGCTATTCTGAGCTAATTGTGGTATGCTTGAAGTATCCCATTGTGTGGAGGATAGAGGGTGGATTGAGAGAAAAGGAGACCACAGGATAGATGACTGGGCCAAGGGGATCAGGTTGCATTGTTGAGGCTTGCCCTCTCTGGCCCCCCAGCGTGGTCTGCATTCCTCTGGTCAGGCTAATTTAAAGCACATCTGCTGCCCTGGCTCCCACCATACAGCCAGAGACACTTCCTTCACCCCCACCTCTATTGGTACGTGTTGACAGTCTCTCTCTCTCTCTCTCTCGCTCTCTCTCTCTCTCATTACTATCCACTTCTATACGGTTCCTTATCATCTCTCTCCATCTGCATCTTTGATTTGCCATCTCTATATCACCCTTCTGTGTCTTGGATCTTTCCCTTTCACATCTGTTGTTTTATGCCTTGCCAACCATTTTGACCGAGTTACCAAAAATACCTTGGAACACAAAAGTACAAATACCATGCCAGAAAAAAATGTAAATGTTTGCTGCCTTACACAGTGATCCACAGATACAATAACGGCATCAAGGATCCACGCCAGGGAAAACAGAGATGAGTGTCATTTTTTTGGCATTGTAAGCCATGACAAGGCCCCAGCCAATGCTACATCAAGGGTGTTTTACACCATAGCCAATGCTATGGTGTAAAACGTCTCTCTCCTGCTATCGGCATCTACAGTGAATTTATCACATTTTATGCTAATTAATATTCACAGTAGTGGCGCAATGTTTAGCAGTGCACATAAGCATTCACATTCCTGTTCAAATCTGCCTGGACTGATTAGACGGCCAGAGTTTCTCTCTTGTACCCCTAGATTAATATTTATCCTGGTGCCTCAAATCGTGGACTCGCTGATAAATCAGTTTGTTTTGTGTAATTCTAGGGAGGGCACACCACTGCTTGTTTTGCTAAAAGTGTGCATGTATCTGTTATTTGTCAGCCTCACTACGTGGAAAACAAACTAAGAATAATAGATAGACAGACAGCCAGACAGGTACACAGACAGACAGACAGGTAGGCAGGTAGAGAGAGATAGAAAGACAGCCAGACAGACAGATATATGGATAAAAAAGTATATCAATAAGTAAAGATGTATCAGTGGAAACTTAGGTTTAATAATAACGGTTGGGTGGCTCAGAGTTAATAAGGCCCTCAAGATAGTGACGCAAGAGGGATATCATTAGGAACCCTGAAAATCCAGCCAGTCACTGGGCATCTGGGGGTGTGTTGTGTATTGTTAATTTTTTTAATTTGTTTGCCAGGGCTTTGATTTCTATGGTTTTATACACAACAACAGATAAGCTGCCTCTTTCTGCTGAACCACAACATTGCTACTGCCTCGATACTGTAGAAACACTGTGCAAGACTCTATGGATGTAAAATCCAAGACTAACCCATATGTCAACGTGATATCCTGTCATATTCTCCAACACATGGCGACAGTGTTATATCAGAGCAGACATGGATTCTTCACAAGTACGTTTGCAAATAACGGTGGATTTTTGTTTTATGAAGTAATGAAAGTTTATTGTGTTCTCAGAGGAAAGGGAAAGGAAAGGAAAGGCCCTTTATTTGGCTATTGTATTCCTCCAATGAAATTTGTCTTTTGCATTTAACCCAACTTACTGTGTAGGAAGGGGCAGCATAGCTGAGTAGGTAGAGTGGTCATCTGGCATTCAGAAGGTTGTAGGTTTGATCCCCATATCTACAAAGAAGCTTGTGCTTCAACAAGACACTATTTCCCTAATTGTTCTGCCCTGTGATGGGCTCGCAACCTGTCCAGGGTGTTTTACCATCATTCACCATATGAGCCCTGAGATAGGCTCCAATTCATCTGCAACCTGACTTCAGATAAACGTTTGAAAATGGGTGGATGGCATGGATGGATATCATATAGCAGTAGTGGGGAGCTGCAGCACCTGGGGAGTAGTCAGAGGTTAAGTGACTTGTTAAAGGACACTTAAACACACTTTCTGAAGGAGCTTGCGATCAAACCAGAAACCTTCTGATTACTAGACAACCCGCTCTATCTCCTGAGCCATGCCTGCCCAAACAGCAGGTGAATGGGCTTTGAGTGACAGCCAAATGATAACATAATCTTCGTGGAAGTCCAGCACAAGGGTTAAAGTGCAGCACATGTTCAGCAGGGTTCAGCTGGTGATAAATTGGGACGGGGCCAGAGTATCAGCATCCCTTTCCAGTTGGAAGAGAGACATAGAGCAGAGACATAGAGATAGAAACAGAGACAAGTTAGAAATCAACAATAAAAAGTAGGCTCAAGATGCCCGGGGCTGACTGTGTACACTTGAAACGTGATCTCCAATATACAAAGTGCCCACAAGGGGGTAACAGCAGGATTAGGATTGGATAAGAGATGGGAGCAGGAAAGGAAATAAAGAACAGCTTGAACCAATCAGCTCCTTCAGAGAACCCCCTAATGAAAACACATGTTTACGTTGTATCAAATCAATTAAGTTGACAGCTTGCACGAGGCATGTCATTCCTGCCAATTTGCAACTTCTGGATTTTGATTTTTCACGCATCAATAGTCTTGTAGCTAATGATGAAAATTAAAAAAAACTTTCTTTTCTCCTATTACAACATTGCACAGCAACTGTTTCACTTCCATTTGGACCCTTTAAAAGCAGCTGAAATATTCACTTCTACTAAGGATTTGCCAAAAGGATCAAAATATATATTTCAATTCCATCTCAGCCTCGCTTTGAAGCGGATAACTTGTTCTCTAAACTTCTGCTGAAATACATACGAGTCCCCCTACCAAAGCCTTTTCTGACTTATTTTTCATTTGTCCCAGATATCTAAATTCCTCTCTGGGTCTGATATAATGAAAGAAAATTTCCCCTTCTATAATATTTTATGTTATTTGTTTTGCAGTGTTTATTATGCCCTCAAAAGTTGTGTCCAAATTTAGGCGTGGCATGGCTCAGGAGCTAGAGCAGGTCATCTAGTCATTGGTAGGTGCTGGTTCAATCCCTGGCTCCTGCAGAAAGCATGTCGAGGTGTCTTTGAGCAAGACACTGGACCACTAACTGCTCTTATTCAGTGAGAGGTCCATTTTTACGTGTCATGATTAGTCCCCACATTATGGGAGTGAACAAGGATTTAGATGGAGCATGGGGGACTTGGGCCAAATGCCCTGTCTGACACCCCATGAGGGATTCAAACCCGCAACAGCTGCCTCGTCAGTTACCCAAGTGCACTTTACCATTAAGCTACCATTGCCCACATCACCTAGACAAAAAGATGGGTTTTAAATAAATAAAGTGGCTTTCCTTTGTTTTCGATGACTTGAGAAAAAATAGGTAAAGAAAAACACCTATTAGAAAACGTGACATTTGCTGCAATTAATCTCTGATGAAATGTTTACATTAAGCATCCCTTATTTGAAATTCATCGAGGTGAAAATCTATGGCGTTTGTTTACTCGACACAAGAGTAATTTGCATCAGGATTTTAATAGACGTTTCATCCAGGATTAAGCGCGTTAATTACAAATGGCCTATAACCTGAAAACAGTAGAAATAAAAAAAGTCCCATTAAAATGTTGATGAGAAATATAATCAAGGTGTGTACAGCAGAACAAAACAAGCACATTAACAATAGGCTGTAAACAATGAATACCGAAATTAAATCGTGTATAAATAAACATACTTATTCAATGTAAAATGTTTCACGAGCGCTTTGCACTAATTGATAGTCAGTGCCTGGCATTCTGATGTGTTTCATCCTGTAATAGACTGGACGGTCATGTTTTCTCCAGCAGACGCGGTCTCATGTATGCACAATTTTGTCACTGGCTGCTATTGTTGGTTTCCTCATTCCATGCTCAAACTGCTGTGAATAAACAACACAGCAATTGGGATATCTTTTTCTCAAGCCAACAACAAAACCAGACACTTTTCCATCGTTGAACATAACTGTTTGATCTCATGAATAATCTTTCATCCTGCCATTAGTAGAAATTCAGCCGACTTTGTGCATTGTCGATATAATTTGTGGGTTTAATGAGCCAATAATGACAGTCAGCAGAAAGTCAATGGAGACTGATTTATATCTTTAGTCCAGCTGCTGAGAACTTCATGATCTCTGCCGTTAGCAGTAGAGGATACACTGCCGACACAGCAGTAACATAAGGATTTCCATTCCAAAAAACACGTCTTCCCAAACCGCATTTGACCCTGGGCCCCTTAAATAAAAACCCAAGAAAAACATACAATCCACAGTGGGAACCCAAGTTCCCTATTTGAATTAAATGTAGTACCCTTTGCCAAGGTGGGATTTCAACCACATTCCATAGGGTGGGACAGGAAAACTTGGAGCACACCTGAGTAAATTTTGGTTAAAAAAGGAGCCAGGCCAGCAGAGGAGCTGCTAGAGGGATTAGTTTTGTTTGAGAACCCCCACCCCCTAAAAAAAAATATTTAAAAAAAAACAAAGAGCAAGAGAGGAAACATCTGTGTCAGAGAACACGAGTGGGCACCGCCATAGGGATACAGCTCCAGGGAATGCAGGTTTAACAGTGGCCCAAGAGAAAAGCCTCCACAAGGATATCCGATAACTAAGCTCCATTGATGATGAATGAATGAAAAGAGCAAGATAATAGGGAATGGGACCAATAGAGAGAGGGAGGGACTGAGAGAGGTTAGTTGGGACCAGACAACGGGAGCTGAGAAAGGTGAAGCTCGGTTTGTGCTCATGTTACTGAGCAACCCCCACATTGTCCGCAGCCTTTTTTTTTCCCCACCCAAAGGATAATTATTTTTTCTGACATATCCAATTTGAGCTTCATAGTCCGGTACTATGCACTGGGCTAACTAACATAAAAGTTGTTTCTTGATAATTAACGTTCAGCAAAATGCAAACCCAGATTGGAGGGGGTCATGCACTCAGATAAACAAGGCATTCTGGTTGGCATCAGAGTCAAATTTATCAGATAGAGCGGTAATATTTCAGTTCTCTAAAATGCCACTTCTCACTGCCATGAAATTACAACAAATACAGGTCCAGCTCTGCTACTGTGCTCTGGTTGGGACAGGCATGGACCATAGAGTGGGAGGGTAGAGAGTGGTGATAAAGGTAGACAGACAGGGACAGATGAAGAGAGCCTCACACAAATTGGGGAGTTATTCAACTGAGGGCAAAGGTCAGGTGTGGGGGTGTGGAAATGGATGGTCGGGTTGGTATACGATGGACGTACTGCTCATTGGTGCAATGTAATGGAAGCTTTAAGGCTCTGCGTGCCAATGATGATGAATGCAGAGATGGAATTTTTCTGCAAATGCAAGGAGTCAAAATGGCTGGAAGTAAATTGAGAGCCTTTGTGACTGTGGTCACAAGATCACATAGAGGAGAGAGGATCAGATGCATAAAAAGTGCCACAATAGGGCTCCAGCTGTTGTCAGAGAATGGGCTGTTGATGACTACCACAGGCTGTTCATGGCAACATGAAAGCCCAGCAGTCCAGGGGGAGGGAGCAAAATGGTACCAATCCAGTGAGTCTGTTTAAGGGCTCTTATCCAACCCCACTTCTCCCAATGCCCTCAACCTACCTCTATACCCAGTCAGCACTTAATGCCACATGAGGCCGGATTTTGACTCTCATGAAGTGGGCCAGTGAGGTCCCGAGAGACTCGCTGTTCAAACTGCTCCATGGCAGTCAGGCACACCCACGTGCCAGCCACAGCATATGGAAACATGATCTCCTCGATTGCCTCTGGTTTCCCCTATTGCAGCTAAATTCTAGTGATTGGAATGGTGAAGGTTTACAGATTGTCTGTCACACTGTAAGATATGTGACCTATTTCAAGAGAGGACAGCTCAGGATAACTGGATTTCAAATAAAACGAGAATATTGAATCGAATATGTGTGACTGAGTTACCAAGGAAATTGTTACCCTCCCCCTTGAGAGGGTGACAGGAGGGGGGAGGAAAAAGAGGGGAACGTACAGAAATAAAAGAAATGGAAGCCTACTGTTGAAGTACAGGGGGAAAGAAAATATTGTGCCGAGAAAAAGTGATTTTTTCATGGGTAAACTCAAAGAGATAGGAGCTCTTATTGGTCCCTGGGGCCTGTGTGAATTTGTAATGCCCCCCTCACACACATCTCTGGATGTCTATAATGTGAGGGGGGAAATAGGCAAAGCCAATTTCAGTCAATACTACCCCCCCCACACACACACAGTCTACATTTCTAGCTATCCTTTGCTCTAACATAAACCCACCAGGCCTTGCTACTGCTCTCTGTCAATTCCTATCTCTTTTTTTTTAAGAAAAAAAAAATCCCTGTAAGTCAGCATGCTCTCTAATCCGTTTCTGGAAAGGGATGGCACTTACAAGTCAAGTTGTTAAAGGATTTTTATCAGTGGTAGCATGGATAAATTCTACACAGTATTTCTTAGTAGTTTATGAAAGTTGTCTTGGCTGCCGTGTTCATAGAGCCTTCACTGGCAGAGGTCCCTGGGAGGTTGGGGCAACAAGATGAAACCTGAAGTTCACATATCAACCGATTTCTAGGATAAGCAAGCTGGGAGAAAACCTACTTAATTCCCTTTATGCATCATACCACTCTGACTGACTTTTTTTCTGTCGCCTTCATCTCCACTCTAGCTCTCTGTCTTTTTTTTTCTTCTCTCCCCTGATGCTCCCCCGTGGATGAACAGCTGGTACAACTCTTGGTGTGTGTATGTGCATGTAGGTTTCTGTTTTATTTAAGTTTCAGTATTAGCAAGCGCCTTTTACACAGTGATATAGGACAAATCGTGCACCTATGTGTGCATGTTTAGTACTTATGAACATGAAACATCTCATCTGTCCAACAGAGCCTTGCGTCTCCAGGGATATATATTTACTTGCCCCTCTCACTCTGTTTCTCCCTCTAACAAAGCCAGGCAAATGTGGCTGTCAGTCTTGATCTACTTTCAGTGAGCGGAGCTCGTTTTCCTTTGCTTTGCTACACCCTTGTTCGTCAACGCTTTCCTCTTTATATACCTTTGACCAGGCAGTCAAAAAAAAAACATGCCAAAGGTCTGTTTGTAAACTACAACAGCAGTTTGATGTTACCATCTAACCTTACAACATCTTGGCTGTGATCGTACATGTATGGCAGGGCAACAGCCAAGCCACACAGAGATAGGGCAAAGGTTGAAATGTTTAATGTAATTCGTATTCAGACCATGCTTCTAAGCCACCTGAAATACATAGCGGTGAAGGTTTGTGTAGGAGGAAGTGCATGAGCTCAAAGGATTCTCTCCTTCCTCGTCTCCCTCCATCTTTCCCTCCTCCAGCCATCCTCCTGCCCACTGTGTGCTAGCAGGGGTGGGCCACACCCAGTCCAGCGCCAGACAGGCAGTCTGCCCCTGGCTTTGTGGTCGAGCTGCTTGACTATATATGGAGTTGAAATAGCAGGGTTGAGCCTTCACCCCCTTGTCAAGCCTTGGGGCTGAGGCCTCAAAACAAACCGAAACCTTAAAACAGCTCATAAAAAGCCACTTCCTCAGAGCTGAGATGATTATAGTCCAGGACAATGCAACGATGCATAATGAATGAGAAAATCAGACATCAGAAATGAAGAAAAAAAGACATTTCTCTGAGTTTAGAGCTAAGCAATAAACAAAGCTGCTGATGCAAACTGCTTTATTTTCACGGTAACTTCTTTCGTGTGTTGTTGTTTTTTTTGGTGCTTGATAACAGACATCAGCATCTCTTTGTGATAACAAAAGATTGCTCGTGTTATCCCTTTCAAATCAAATCCGCACTGGCAGTGTGGATTCCGTAGTAGTGCCCTGGTGTTTTTGAGGTACTATCAAGCTAATTGGCTGATCAACCACGTCAGCATATGCATTCAGAGGCTTTAATCAGTTTACAATGATGAATGGTCATCATTTAGTCCCGCAGCTGGTCCTGTGCTGAGTGCTAACCCTGTGTTTTTGTTTGTCTCTCTCTTTGTCAGTGCGGGTTTGTTTAAAATGCAGGCTGGGCGATGTGGCAAGAGCGAACGAGTATGTGTGATGTCTGTGTGTGGGGGGGGGCAAATGAAGGGTGAAAGAAGGGCAGAGGTAGGGCAACTAATTGTAAATCATGGGATATATATATCGATTTAATGTTTCCACAATCATTAAACATCTAATTTGCTGAAACAGAAGGAAAATATTAAAAGTCATTGCGAGTTGAATCAACCACTTTCACTGCACCAATGGGACAAAATGGAAAAAGTTAGTGGTTACAGATGGGACAGAAAGAAAGACCTCAACTTTGAGTTATAGGGGAAAGATGCCAATGAGGGAAGTGACAAATTGATAGGACCAATGTTACAAAGAATTAAAGCTTGACCTGAGGTGGGGTTGTTGTTTTTAGATTTCTAAACTGATTAAGAATAAGAAACTTTATTCATTTGTCACTGTCCTACTGTACAGGAGCAGTGAGCAACTACAGCATCTGGGAACCAAGTCTAGTTCATTTTGGTATTGCCTTAGTCAGGGTTACAAGCAGCAGTATTAACCCTGACATGCACGTCTTTCTGATGGGGGGAGGAAACCGAAGCATCCGGAGGAAACCAATGCAGACACAGGGAGAAAACGCAATCTCCACAAAGAAAGGACCTGAGATGGCCTGGGGTTTGAATCGAGGACATTCATGCTGTTATGCAATAGTACTAACTACTGCACCACTGTGTTGATATACTTGATCACAGTTTTTTGAAACGTTTTTTTTTTTAGCAATAAAAATTCTAGGAAGTGGATTTCTAATACTATGTGCAGTTGGTAATCGACTCTACACAGTCCAGGTCGAGTCTTTCCGATGCACCCAGCATCAGCACTGAGCACTCCCTGTGACAAGCCTCATCATGGCGTGAGCCCACCTGAAGCAAAGCAGCTTAGCTGACAGCTTGTGAAAACCAACCCCTGGGCTGGCATCGGTGGGCACAGGGAAAGTAAGAGGATGTCTACAGCCTCGGGGTTGGGAGAGCAGAAGAGAGCTGGGGTAATTGCCCACTATCTCTAAAGCTCTGTGTATCATGAGTCGCCACCATGGCATTCAACAGCAGGAATAAAGGGGCTTTAGCATACCAAGGCAGAATGAGGGTAAACTCTCATCTGAGCTCCTGGGGACGAAACAGTGATCGGGACCCCCACTCAATCCCAACAACACAACAAATGAAGTAATTTCCTTCCCCCACCCCACTTAGCTTAAGCCTCTTCAGGTTGTACAAGCAGGTTATCCATTTCTCATCACGATGTAACTTCTTATAATCACTATCCCGTTTGACTATTTACTTAACAGAATTGAGGTGCTAGGCAGAGGCAATCACAGAGGCTCTGATTGTTTCTACGAATGAAATAACTTTGTCAGAGGTCCAATTGTGTTAGTATTTTAGTAAAAAGTCTTGGGAATCAGTGAATTAGCGGTGCGGCGCTTCATCTGTGTCTCCAATTTGTGAAATGACCCTTTGAGTACTAGACATGATTGAAACATGGCAGCTATGGACTTATTCTCATCTAGCGCAGAACATGTACAGCTGAATACAGCCTATCAGGGGGCTCATTGTGTGAAGATGGACAAACAGCCTGCACAGGTCTCCATTCCATCACAGGGCTTGAGAAGTTAGGGGTCAAGATCGGGCTCAAGGACACTTTGACATGCTTTCTACAGAGGCTAGTGATCGAACCACCAATCTTCCAGTTACTAGATGACCGCTCTACCTCTTCACGTATGCCGCCTCTTCCATTACATGATGATGCATTGACCAAATGGCTTCAAATGTCTGATGCATAGTCCATGTCCAGATATTCTGCAAGAGTCATTTTAATTGTTTTATTTTCATATAAGCTCTTAAGATGTGAGATGCAGAGGTCTACAAAACTTCCAGTTTTCAATTACTTTTAGCTTTGACAGCATATCTAAGCTAAAATAAGAGATATTTTGAGCTACGTGAGTGCCAACACGTAGACACCATGTTGAAATTGGGTCTAATGCTCAGAGGGGAACTACCGGCATAGCAGGGGCAAAAAGTTGCAATTTTTCAGAGCGAGAAATAAAATCAATTACATCAGCTGGAATGAATAGCTCATTGAGTGTAATGTGCAGCCAGGGACTTTTGAACAAATTATTAAATAAGTCAATAAACTGCTGGGCCTTCTTCGAATGAGCCAATTGAACCCTTCCCAAGCATGTATATATTATATGACTGTATGCATGATGTTGTACAGATCTCGGACCAATTCTGATGACACAAACACTAACACAAGTAATGAAAAGGACTACCATAATTCGTTCAGACAGGGCTATTAATTTGGGTTATTGCATTTCTGATAATGCATTATCCTTGGTTGCAATGTTGAGAAAGGGAATACTTCTTTTATTTAATTTGCTCAATCATTAACATTATTAACATGTGGATTTTCTGCCATGTGGGAAAATGCTTCATTTACTTTTGTTGATGATTCGTTGAACCTCAGCATTGGAGATGCTGAAGAAAAGCTTTGACATTACATATAAAGTGTTTTAGAGAAAATACATGATTCCCTCCTTAGCACAGGGAAAGTGAGAGGGGAATCGGTGAGGTGACTGTTCTCTTCCATCCTGCTGCTCGATAAAAATAGTCTTGATGAAGTTCTGAGATCAATGGAGCCACTTAGCATCTGATCGAGTGAGGCACACATGGTGACCCCATCTCTCTACCTCCATACACCTGCCTGTCTTTCTTTTTCACTCAACAACTCTCTTCATTACTCTTTGGTTGTATGCCAGTGTCACTCACACATGCACACACAAACACCCCCCCACACACACACACACTCAAACAAAGCAATGTGGGCATTCTCACACACACACACACACACACAGCATAGCCAGCAGACACAGTCATTCCTTCCCAACTTTTTTGGGTCTAGCTTATTTCAACACTACTAAAAATAAACACTATGTGAGTTCATATGTCTGTCAGACATTGTTGGCAAAGTGGCTGTGAGATGGAGGTTTCCATATTAATGGGTCCACTAGTGTTCGTTCCAGCTTGATGCTTAATTGCTCAACAGTGTGGTCATCGGGGTGTAAAGCTGTCCCATTGGCACAATGTGTGAAAGAGAGTCACTAATTGAAAGGTATCTCTTAATGCTGCATGGTTTGGCACTCAAGAGCTGGAAATACCTCCGCTCTGCAATCCACTTGATGTTAAGATACAAAACAGCAGGGAACTACAATGCTTCTCAAGCAGTGATAATATCAGCACCTAGTCCAGTAAACACTAAAATATGAGAGAAGGAATAACATCAGACATCAGAGGAAAATGAGAGCATTATTTAAAATAATCTGAATGGGAGCAGCACCGTCCATGTAAATAACTACAGAACAATTCCATTACCAAGACAAACAATGCCTCAAGCACACGTGACATAGATTGTTTCAATCTTCCTCTAATCAGCATGCACACTATCTGTTTATGTTCAATCCTTTATTTCAAACCCTCCGTTTTCGCAAACAGCAGACACCATTTTATGCTTCCCACCCTTACTCCCAACCATTAGTACATCTTTGCAACATTTCACTCTCTTTTCATTAAACTGGATTAAATCCAATCTCTGCAAATCAGCAGTGCCACTATCATTTCTGCGACTTAATTAAACAGTATTGAGCTGAAAACCCCATGCTGAGCTTCAACACCTCCCTGGCCACTTATGAAGTCCATCAGGTGAACATCACCCTTGCACCAACCCCCACAATTCTCATCCTCAATCTTCCCCCTTGGCACTAGCAAGTCCATGTGGACAAATCCTGCCAGCTACAGGGACAACACTGCAGGAATCCAGCCTAATCTGTGGGGGCATGACCTACCAGGGAGGGTGCTTTGAACAGCTCAGCCATATTGATTTCGCATACATTCCAAGCACTTTAACCCACAGCAAATATAAACTAACCTCTGTTCAATGCCTGGAGACCGTGCCTTTATTAGCATGCAGCCTCCATAACTATCACACACATGAATATAAACAGGATTTAGGCAAACATGTAAGTTGAAGACACAAGATGAAATTGGCAAATTATTGGTACTGATCAATTAAAGGCCTTAAAATGAAAAAGCGGCACCAGGCCAAAAGGCTGATAGGAGAGACCATTAAGATGATGTTTTAATTACAAATGATGCAAACCATTAACCAGTTGCTACACCAACTGTGGCTATGGTGCGTGTGGTTGCGTGCCAGCTGTGTTTTCTGGAGAGATTTTCTGATGAGCTTTCAAGTAGGCTACTTTTGAAAATGGATAAGTTAAGTGGCAAATAATTCAACAGGTACCAAATTAACACGATCATTTTAAATCGGGGCCATGTGGTAGAACATGGGCTTTGGGAAATGATGAGACTGAGATCACGGGGTCAATCCCAGGCAGGGTGTCAAGAAGGACATCTGGCCTTAATACCCCATGCTCCATCTAACTCTGTGTCCATCTCCACAATGTGGGGATCAATCATGAAACATAGCAAAAGGATCATGGATACACATTAATTTTATTAATTTACTATTTTAATGTGCAGTGAAAAAAACCCACAAGATTGCATCTCTATGTCACATTGCCTCTTGTACAATAAGGTATTTATTCAAATTATCTTTAAACAGGTTGTCCTCATTTTTTACACAATGCTGTGGATTTTTTTTGCCTGCTGAAGGGCCGCGCATAGGGGATAAAAAAAATGGATAAGCTACATAAAAATAGAGATCATCAGCAAAATGAACACGTGTATGAGTGGCTTCCATAGTCATTGTAGTAGTTTCAGTTCAGTCCGCTATAGGACAGACTTGATGTTCTCTGCAATAACGTGGTGGGGGGTTTCACATATCAGTATCAACGTCAGCCAAATTGAATTGGAAAATATCAGCATATCGAGTATTCGCAAAAATCCAAAATAGCACATCCCTAATGCATGCACAAACAGGCTTGTGCTTGTTTGCTGTGAATATATATTCCAAGATTGTGTGTAAGTGTTCCTTTCCCTCCATGCATATCATGTTCAAAGGACTATAACCTGTCTTCACACATATGAAAAGCAGGTGTTACCGAGTTGATTGATGGCTTCACCTGAGGAAGGGTTTGAGCCAGATGCATGGATCCTAATAAAATTGAAGAGGCCTGTCACAGCCTAAAAAAGGGGAACATATGCTACCGTGTGCTCGTTATCCATTAATTTTAAATTAATTCTCGTGACACATTAAATAGGCTCTTAAAAGGTTTAGTCACCTCTGTTTTAAGGAGTTATTTCTGGTGCCCTTAACACTAAATAAATACACTTGGGATGATGCTCTTCAGAGACATCGTCTTTTTTAGGTACTGATTTTGATTTGTAGCTAGGTCTGTCAGTCACTCGTATATACACCCAATAAGCCCAATGATCCAGCTCCAAACATAATGTCTGTTCAGTGGGCGGGGGTGTATATGCCACACAAGGATGACGTGAACATCTACCCGAGGAGGAGAGTAAGAGAGACTTTTGATTGGCTGAGGAGCTGCTCTGTGATGTCAGGCTCCTCATCCGTAAACAAATATGTGCTCCAGTTTAAGATGCTTCTTAGGCTTGTGGAGGAAAACGTCTAGAGTGAAAACCACAGTGGACGGGGATCACTTGAAAGGCACG
>OMLC01085077.1:15735-29984 GCA_900302585.1 Regalecus glesne
AGAGAGAGAGAGAGAGAGAGAGATAGAGAGAGAGAGAGAGCGAGAGAGATACCCATCTCACTGCTGTGTGTGTGTGTGTGTTTCATTTTTGTGCATGTAAACATGTGTGCTTGTGCTTTCCTATAAGCTTACATATATGTGTGTGTAACAGCCAACACGCGCATGTGTTTCGAAGGGTACCAGTTTCCTGTGTCACGCTAAATTAGCCCCCCTGCGTGGGTAATCCCATTAGGCTAGCTCAACAGGCTAATGGGGGATCTAATGGGCCCAACTATATGTATCTAGGGTAACACTAATAAGCCATGACACCACTCCCACTGTTAATTACAGCAAACTAGCCTAAACGAAGGAATCATCTGGGTTTGGAAGGACACACATATGCACCTACACATTTACAGATGCATGTGCCCCAATATACACACTCATATAAACACAAGCACAAACTCGTAAATATACGGTCAAGATAGATAGAAAGAGCAATAGAAAAACAGGCAGACAGAGAGTAGATGGATAGAGAGAGATAGATGGATCAAATTTGATGATGACCTTTATAAGTATCCGTCTGTGATATAGGAAGAGATGGAAGATGTATTTGGGTTTTTGTGTGATTGTGTGTGTGTAATTAGTCGGTGGTCTCATGGAAGTATGTGTATAATCATCTCTCATCATCATTTTCATCATCAGTCATTGACTCTTTAACCCCCCTATATGTATCTGTATGGATAAGGGGTGGAGGACTGTGTGTGTGTGCATGTGTGTGCACGTGGTCCAAAGCTTAATTAGCTTGCAATTGGTATTCACGCGTGGTGACTGCGGGGAATGAGTTAATTGCAGTCCAATTCAAACGTTGACACACTTTCAAAGTTTTTCACCTCTCCCTCGCTCCCTGAGAGAAACCAATGAGGGGCTGCAGATCCCATTTATTAGATGAGAGACAGAAAAAGAGCAAGTGAAAAAAGTAGAGGAAGAAAGAGGAAGAAAGGCACAGAGATAAGTGAGATACAGAGGAGCGATTGAAGGAGAGCAAGAAGGAAAAAAGAGAAAGAAAGTCAGAGGGGAAGATGGAGAGAGAAAAGTAATGTAGGTAGAGAAAAAAATAATACAGATCAAGAAATAAATGAGAGGGACTAGAAATTGGAATTCATGAGATGAGAAGTCATAACAGAGCTTGAATTGCCATCAACAGAAACATAGCTAGGTCACTAATATCTAAAGGATGACAATAAAACAGCAACTAGAGCTAAGATGGTATTTTCTACTACACAGAAAATATAACAACAACAATGTGACAAACAATCATTTGAGGATTAAGATTTGTTGATATTTCAACAATTAAACAACAACAATTAAGTTAAAATTATTTTTTAGTTCTTGAATAGACATACAGAATACCAGATATAAATGACAAAAGATTTCTATTACTGAAATATTTTTTGAATTGTGTGACATCAAAAAGAGGCAATTTGTCATTTTGCATGACAACACCAAAATTCAAAGCTGGTGTATAATGTGCTTATCAGAGCTCCACTATTTCTAATCTTAAATATATATATATTGTTACATTTTGTTTTTGTTCCCCACCTGTGGATCAAACAAGAAGTAAGGACGTCCATTTTGGATTTGTAGAGCTATGAACTCTTCCTGGTTTCCTGGGGACAAGGCAGATAACAACAGGCCATCTGAGAATTGAGTCCTGAAACTCAACTGGACACCTGAGAATGTGAAAGAAGCACAAGCTTTAGTCAAATGTGAGACAACTCACAATCTGCAGCCATAAACATGAGTTAATAACAGGTTTTCTAGATAAATGTGTCCTGTAAAACTCACTCACTCACTCACTCCCACAAAATACTCAAACTTATCAATAAATGATTTTCTACCGTCTATGAGCTTTAATGTTGAGATCATATTTTGTCTTATCCAATGCAATGTCTTAAAGATGAAAATCTTTAATACCTACACCTAGACCTATATTCTAGGTAAATCAAAATTATTTGAATAAAAATGATGAGCTACTCTTCCCAAAAGCAACAGCAAAGTATGTGCTTATGTGCTTGTGATGCCCATTCCAAATCTTGATCAATAAGGGGTTGACGAGAAAACGACAATGGTAACATATCTGAGAGGTATCTTAGAACTGTACCCTGCGAAAATATGAAATGGTTATGCAATTCATATTGCAGTGAGTTAAAAATGAGGGGGCACACATATTACCTGCATGCCCACCTCATGGAACTGGGTGTGAGAAAACCAGTAATGGCCGTTAATACATGAGACAGTGTCTGTGAGAAACGAACAGAGAATGAGATGTTTTAAAGTTGTGACTGAAGAGGTAAGGAAATCACAGAAACCAGAGTCAGTTCATCTGGATACAACGTTTATTGAGAGAAATGTTTCATCACTCATCTATTGTTTATAAGGATGCAATGCCTGCAGTTAGTGGAGGCTGGAGAATTCACTTCGATTAATAATGAAATGATTCTTTCAATGAATGTTTCCAGATGAATTGATTCAACTTTCTTTGATACTTACAGCATTCCAGATATTGTTTTGAATGTAAATAATGGGATGTAGGAAAGTAGCGGGGTGTCCTTTGAGACCAGAAGTGCTTACTATAACCGGATGCACATAAACCCAGAACTGAGAACTCATCTTGCGTCCTACCCTTCCATGTTACTCTGAATCAGGGATTGGATCTTAATCCGCTACTAGGTTCCGAGAGTCATGGAGCATGCATGTGGTATGTATGTGTTTTCATATATTTTCACAGCACTGCCTTTCTGTCTCTGATGGGAACAGAAGTGTGGGAAGATCTGAGCACATGAATGGAGGTTCATCCCAATTTGGCACTAGCAAAATAATTAGCACAGGCCAATTCACTTAACATGGACTACTGTCAGTTACCTAGCCTACTCAAGTTGAATACAGATACCCCCACTCCCTTTCCATAATGGCATTTAAGTATTTCAGCTTGATTGGATAGAACTAGGTGAAGAGAACTAGGACTGATTAAAAGATTAAAGGGCTGTCGAGCCATGACGTAGGTCATGGACTGCATTCCAATGCATCTATACCACTTCATCTCGTATGTTGACATGTATATTTGATATGGTCCTGGGCTTTTTATTGTAGATCTAGTGTATGCTGTTGATACATGTTGATAGCTAATTACAGAAGCATTTTGAAGTGGGATGTGAGAGAGATGCAGTAAAACATTTTTTAAACTTTTATATGGATACTAAATGCTTGTATTTTTTAGTATTGTGATATGATTGAAGTGTGCCAAAGAAGCACCACTGACATCACCATTGACAAATGTTAGTGATGGCTCTGTCTGCCAATGCTCATATGTGTGTCAGTAAATCTAAATTAGATGCAGATGCAGCTGTAGTTATCCTGGTATGCTTACGAGACGGAGTACCCAGAGCAGCCTGCTACATTTTTATACGTTATATGGTCTCTAAGCTGCAGATGTCAGCAAACTCACTAAAATTATCTAGTTTAGTTATTCTTAGTAAATGCCATTTGAATCACATAAGGATGTGACTTAACAGTTGAATGCTTAAATGTTAGCAAAGTACTAAACATCTATAAAAATACTAAAACTTTTACACATGATTAAAGAAATGCACTGAGATTATTTTTGATAAATATCATTTTATAATTATAATTTAATTTAAAATTAATAACTTTCATTTTATGGTGTCTTATTTTACTGTGATAGTTTTTTTTTCGGTCATACTCTTTATCAGCTCTGGCCTGATAATGCATGTCATTATGTTTGTCTATGCATAGAGAAATTCAAACTGACATTCTTCAAAATGACTGCAGACGGAGCAAAATAATAAGAAGTGTTCAGTCACATTTGGATCAGAATTTTCACAATTAGAAGTAAACTTTGCAAGACAGATAATGTACAATGCTAAGGCAATGCTACAAATTGTCAAATCGAAAGTTTCAAGCCCTACAACTTGTGATTTGAACGGTTAACCACATTTTCTCACTTAAACATTTTTCAATTTTGTGAGTTTTGCCCATAAGTAATATCATTCTAAATAATCCTATTTTATTTTGAATGACAATTCGTCCATTGGCAGTGCAGAGTCGAGTAGAAACAGACAAAGATGTTCTCATCAGACGTGCATTCTGTACATCCACCAGGCATGTGTCATTTACATTCATGACCTTGTCACCACAGAGACGAGTGAAGCTATGACAGATATCTGACATTATATTATCCCCTTTTAACCTTCCCTCACTCTCTGACATGGTCTCTCTCTACAGCTCCTTGCTTCTCTCCCTGCTTTTAACCTTCCTCCTTTCTCTCTTGACCTTTCCATAATTTCTTCCCCACTACTTTGCTTCCTAGCAGCTTTTTCAAATTTCTTCATATTATTTCTTTTTCACTTTCTTTTTTTTCTGTCTCCCCAACAGTATTTTCCAAAGCGCATGTTGCACAAAACACACACACACAGACACGCGCGCGTGCACACACACAATCATGCTGATACATCAACACTACAATTCCAACCCTGATGTCAACAATATTAATGTCCATAGGGATCTGGATCGCAGAGAGCGTGCAACTACACTTTCAATAATGGACAAGATAAGTACATATTACATACACCACAAACGTGTGTGCATGCTTATGTACACTGGACGGGCTCAAGGGACACTCGAACACTAGGGGCTTGACCTTGGCGAAGCACCATTAACAAATCTCACATACTCTTCACTTTGGTAAAGCAAAGAAGTAAGAGAAAGGAAAAGCCACATACCTTGGTCAGTGTATTCATTGATCAAAGTTCTTTATTTTGTTCCATGTCCTTTTCGAACATGGACTCGTTATAGTAAATGATAAACGAACACATTTTTGTACCTCCCTTTTCTAGTCTAGTGACCACTCAAAGTGCTTTACATCATATGCCTCAAATTTACTGAGCATGGGGACATTATCATTTGTGTTGTTACTGAGAGTTTGCAAAATATGCTCAATGTTTTTTCCATTTGTTATTTTATTCCTGCCTACATTTTTTTTTACAATTTAGCATTCAAAATAAATATAACTAATGAATCAACATCTATCTATAGTCAACCACTTATCCAATGTTAGGTCACAGAGTCATGCAGGAACTTAACCAAGCACTCACTGGGCGAAAGGCGGGGAAACACCCAGGACAAGTCACTATCCCATTGCAGGGCTTGGGTAGTTAGGGGTTCAGTATGTTACTCTAGGAGATTTCAATGAAGGAACTGGGGATCGAACCACTAATCATCCAATTACTAGAGGACCCTCTCCCTCCTAAGCTATTCTACCCTATTGCATTGTATTCCAACAATGAAATGTGTCTACTACCATATATTCCATCCTATTGTATGGGAGCAGTGAGCAGCTGCAGAGTGTGGTGAGCAGTTAGGGGTTCCGTTTCTGGTTCAAGGACCTTTCAACATGCTTTCTGAAGGTGCCAGGGATTGAACCTGTGACCTTATGATTACTAGTTGACCCGCTCTACCACCTGAACCATGCTGCTCCTTGTAAAAAAAGCCAAACCAGTTCATGTGAAATTCTAAACTTTATTGTAATAGGTTACGTGTATCTCATCGTATAGACATTTTTGATGACAGCCATTTAGATATGAAATAGCAGGTAAACACAGATTTAATTAAAGAAACCAATTAAAGCTACATTCCATTTAGTGTAGAAGAGCCTTTCTAGTGATCCAACATGCACAATAATAGTAACCCGACTGTCTTTGTTTGACCTGAATGGATAGGAGCCTTAATTAGTATCATGGTGATACTTACTTGTGTTCGCCCTACTATTTTATGTCAAAATGGCTGCTGTATAAAAGGTCTATTTCTTCTATTAGTATACATAAAAGCACTTAAGACATGCTTTACAAATATTTTGACTGTACCTGGTTTATAACAACAGTTAACAATAATTGCATTCTGTTAAAGAGGGAAATTCATATGCAGACCAAGGTTATTGTGTTTGAGTGGGGTGCAGGCACATAGGTTTCAATTCTACTGGCTCTGGATGGGTTGAAATTTTGGTTGAACCCCATAAATACACATCCGGGAGTGGGCAAAAGCTATAGAGACTCAACACTCTCTTGTCTACAAACTTCACAAAAATCTGAGTTTTTTTAACAGTTTCAGGCTTTAGTGTTTTCAATCCTCATGTTTTTATCAAACAACTGTTGAACCCACTTTATCACGAACACGGCCAGATCTCTGAGCCAGCAGGCACCTGGCAGTGAGTAGGTTCATCACAGTTAAAGTGTAGGTTAATGATCTACGTATTGTCAAACAGAGTGCACTACCAAGCGTGTACTAGCATGAGTGCATATAAAGGACACTTGCGTTTTAGCTTTTTGTTTCTTTTTTACAACCTAATTCTTATTTTCATAGTTTCAGCCATTTATGCATATCCCTTAAGATATCATTTTCTTGCCAGCTTCATTATGAAATTTTGGACATGAGCCATTGCTTTAAAATGACATCTTCTGGGGCCATGAAATATGAGCCTTTAACCTGTCCTTTCAACAATAGACCCTAGTCTCTCAGTTAGACTGTGAACATTATTTCTCATTATCTATGACTTTTTAATTGCACTGGAGGGGTATTTAGTCAATCTGCACTGAGAGACATGATGCATTAAAGATTACTGGAGCATTACACTTTACAAACATGATACCTTTACTTTCAAAGACAATTTGGATTCTTTTTTTAACGGGTCTCTTTTTTCATAGTTTTTGCCATTGTGCATATTGGTTTTGATACAGGCAAATTTTAGTCACCAGCTTCATTGTTGAGAATCTGGATACAGGATTACAGCTAGACAGGGCTTTAAAACACCTCATTTTCAAGCTCTTATTGTGCTCATGAGATTTATGGTTTTCAGCTCATATTCCTGGGCACGATATGACGGCCTTTTAAAGCTGTTTCTAGCAATGGATGACAACGGATATAACAATATTATTAATGAGTAGTCCGTTTTACGTGCAACAATTAGTCCCTTCATTGTCGGAGTGGACATGGACTTTAGA
Source organism: Regalecus glesne (assembly GCA_900302585.1). Lineage (NCBI taxonomy): Eukaryota > Metazoa > Chordata > Actinopteri > Lampriformes > Regalecidae > Regalecus > Regalecus glesne. The sequence goes on from OMLC01085077.1 coordinate 22,791, forward strand.
AAGTTTAGGGGATTGCCCGGATGCCCTTCCTGACACATTCCAGTGGGTTCAAAGCCACTGACTCTGGCTCATAATTTCCCGAAGCATGCAATATACCACTGAGTTGCCGTGGCCCCAACAACAACAATAATAATTTTACTAATAAATCAGAACAAAATTATAATAAAGTAACAATGAGAGAGAACAAAGTACAATAATGAAAATGAAGCAGACAATAAAGAATGTAGCCTATAAAAAAGACAAGGCACAAGTAAAAGGATGCAGAAATAAATGAAAATTAAAACAGTGAAACCAAGAGAAGGCCATCACATGAAAGTGAATTTCAAGAAATTATTTTAAAGCTGACACGGATATTGCTACCCTGATATGCTGAGGCAGCAAGTTACACAGTTAAAGGACCCAGACTGAAAAAGCCTAGTCACCCCTGGAGACGAAACATGATATGGGAATGACCAGGATACCCCAGAGGATCACCCTGAGGATCTCAGTACGTGTTGTGGCTCATAAAGGATCGACATATCTGTAATGTAGCTAGAGGCTTCACCATGTTGCACACACATAAACACATAAACTGAAACAAAATTATACTTTATCATATCGAGTTAATTCGTTTGGATTAGATTAGAATTCCAGATTAGATTCTAAATGTGAGAATTTCATGAAGTGGACTACAAGTTTTTAAACGCAAATGCATCTCGACACAATATTGTTTAAAATGGAGCTTATGGGTTGCATATTGAACCATTTTACCCTCTGTCTAAACTGATAGCAGTCATTTAAGTGTAATCATTTTTAAAGATGACTGATAATAAGCAGAAATGCTTCACAATTTTTTAGTTTTAAATGGAGCCTTATTTGTCAAGTAGTATTGTGTCATACATTATTGCGCTTTCTCCTCTCTGTCTCAGTAAACAGTGGAGGTTGTGTGTAATCATCTACACAACATAACCTGAATAACTCCAGTCATGTTAGCTCTCTGCTGGCATTAATCAGAGCCTGGCGTATTAATGAGAGCGTGGCAGCCAGCTAATTACACCCATAGATTCTGCAGCAGCCCATTAAATATACAAATGACAGAATTAAAGAGCCCAGCCTCTTCTGATTAATCTTTAAATGGGGAAAAACTAATGATGTCTACACAAACTTTCCTTTCACACACTTCTCCCTCTCTCAATGCTGATGCCTGGCAATCAATCAAATTAATTAAGAAAAATAATTTGTACCGTTAAACATTTCCCTCTTTCCTGCCGAGTTGCAGCAATGCTATGTCGATGTACCACAGCAGAGAGGCTATGAAAATTATCCAAGGGTTTTTCATTTGCGCTTCGTCTTTTTCCCCTTCAGTTTCAAAAACTGCATTTACGACATTTCATCTCTTTTCATTTTCTCTCGGTTCCAGATTATACATCTGGATTAGAGTAAATATAAGAGGACATCATCCTCACTCATATGAGCCCATTTCAGGCCAAAAAATTGAAATATTCAAAAGGAGGTGAGGGGGCTTATGTCATACATTTATGGAGTAGAATATGCTAACATTGATTTTCCAATGGAAAAAAAAAACGATTTTGAACCTAACTAAGATGTATAGACGAGAAACCTTAAAGATAAATAAAGTGTCCAGAAAGTCCCATCTCGGGTCTTCTGATATTTATTTCAGGTCTGGAGACTAATGTAGAGTAAATGTACTTAGGGAAATAAGGAATCACATATTATTCATAACCTTCTACTGATTGCGCATAGCTATAACCCTATGTTGATCTAATCTAAGATTTAACATTGGGAACATTGACCTCAAATGCCCAAAATTCATTTAGCATAAAGAAGCAACCCCATCTCACAGGTGAATGGATAATATCATTATGAAAATGAACATTCACAGAGTGCTCATATTGGACTATACCACTGATGGCTCATGATAAAGAATAAAAAATCCAACCTTATTTTGATTGAAACAGCCCTCAAAAGAACAGGTAAAATGACTAATATGTATTTATAAAAGCCGGCACTCAGGTTATTCATATCACATCATTGATTTGCCATGCTAAAAAGAACCTACATATCTTGATCTAAAGTGAGATTTACCATTGAATATATTGACCCCACTCAAAGACAAGTGCCCTTAATTCACATTTTCAGGAAACGAGACAGCCTGCAGAAAGAACATTAAATGAACCATTTGCGGAAAACACCTAATTATTAATATTCTTGGAACAGGACATTATGTTGACAGAGAAAAATGATGATCATTCGTTTACTCCACAAAGTCCATTTCAATCTCCTCAAGCATTGATGCTACTATCGGGGATAAAAAAAAACCTCTTATCTCTAGTAATCTAACTTCATACTAATCATAAAGAAAGACTTTATAAGACTGACGGTTATGTTCTTTTGACATTATAAAACAATATTTAAAGAGGTGTAACGTTGCCTGGGGTCATGAAATGTGTTTAAATCTTAAGTCTCTATGTAATGTTTCAAATAAAATTAAAAGATTGAAACTGACACTGTTGTAGTTATGAGGTTTCCTTGCGATATCAGCAATTGACGAGTCTCTCCTCTGTGATCAATCGGCTCTCGGGAGGCATTACACTGCATTACATTCATAATCCGATTTAGCTTTGATTTGTTCCCTGTTCCATGCGCTTCGATGGGAATAATTGTCTGTAGATGATGCTATTAGTATTGACGGCTGTAAAAGGGCGATGGTTTGAGGACTGCCGACACATTGATGGTCCAGAATAGATCCGGTCTGAAAGCGATTGTCCGATCCATTACCCTTTATGAAGGAGGAGAGTAAAGGAGAGGCGAGACTCTCTCAGTAGCACAAATCCTCAACTATTTGTTAAAGATAAAAAGGAAGTGTTCAGAAAGACTTTTTAACCTTCTGTAAGACTGGGAAGGAGGACCAGAAGGTGAGACAATGAATACTCTCATCAAAAACCCTTCATTTATTGGGATTTCTTCAAACTTTTGCTGTGGAGTGAGTTTGCTCAGCATGTACACTGCTGTTCAACAAGAGTCTCCTCCACTTTAACAGGTAGACTTGCTCATTCACTTTCATACAGCTACAATGATTCCAAGTAAAGTTTTTCATTGCCTTTGGCGGGATGGATAGACAGACATTCATCCATCCATCCATCTATTGTCAACCACTAATCCAAAATCAGATCACAAAGTCATGTTGGAGCCTATCCCAGCACTCATTGGGCAAAAGGCAAGGAAAGACCCAGGACAGGTGGCCATTCCATCACAAGACTTGAGCAATTAGGGGTTCAGTGTGTTGCTCTAAGATATTTCGACATGCTATCTGAAGGGACCGGGGATCGAACCACCAATCTTCTGGTTATTAGATGACCACCCTACTTCTTGAGGAATATTTCGGAAGATAAAAGAACAACTTCCCATGGCTATAACAATTAACAAAAGTGATCCAAATTTAAATGGGTGTGTGAGATACTCAACTTGTTTTATATATCATTTAATCTGTGTAACAAACCGTCTCCCCTACTTGGGGAAAATCAAAAATGCAAATCTGTTTTTATTACGTCTATCATTTTATTCATTAATAGGCCTTTTTTTATAAGGATAGTTCATTATTTGTTGCTGGAGTGTGCTATCTCACCATCTAAAATATTAGATCATCAGTGGAAGTATTTGTTGAGGTTTCCTTCCTCTCTTTACTCGGAGTCTCTCTGCTCATCAACCTCATCCTTTTGTTCACTTGTTCATTTTCATTTCAGTATTGTTTTCCCTTCTGTACTCTCTACCTGTCCACTTCTTCTAAATGACGACTGACATTACTTTAAATGCCCTGAAATTGTTTCATGAATGCGAGGCGAAACAAACCGTTTCATTATATTAAGAAGTTCAAAAATACATGGGTATAGTTGAAATGGATGTTGACAGAATCTAAAGTTAATGCCTACTTTAACTATGGGGGTGAATGCGAGACAAGCAGTTTAAAGGGCACAGTCAACACCCGGGCACTGGTGTATTGTAGGGCAGGTCCAATAAGAGAGGCTGCCTCAGAGCTGGGCACAGGGCAACTCACAGGGCAAAATGCTCAATCTGGAGTATAATACAAGGGACCATTTATCTCACATCCTGTGTTTCAGTAATTGATTGGATTTGATATTGAACATGTTGAAAAGGAATAAAAATATTGCATTATAATTTGCTAAATGTACTGTAATGAAGAAATGTATTTTGTTGTACAATAATATCCAGCAAAAATTAAGAAACATTTCATTAAATCATGCTCACGTTTTTTTTGAGTATGGAACTCTACTACTACCCTGGGGGATAAGGAGATGGGACTTGTGCGTTAGGTGGAACGCTATCAGCTAGATCTGATGGGGCTGTGGTGTGTGCTAATTACAAGGGCATCACATTACTCAGCATCCCTGGGAAAGTCTACCCTAAGGTGTTGGAAACCAATGTCAGGCTGATAGTCAAACCACAGATTGAAAGAGGACCAATGTGGATTCAGTCCTGGCTGTGGAACAACAGACCAGCTCTTTATGGTAACAAGGATCATGGAAGGGGGGCTGGGAGTATGCCTGTCTGGTGTACATGTGTTTGTAAATCTGGAGAAAGCTTCTGACTGGGTCCTCTGTGAGATATTGTGATAGTACGGGGTGAGGAGGTCACCACTCAGGGCCATCCAATCTCTGTATGCCTAAAGCAAGTGTTGTGTCTAGGTTCTCAGTAGTAAGTCAGAATCATTCCTGGTGGAGGTCAGCCTCCACCAGGACTGCGCCTTATCACCTATCCTGTTTGTGATATTCATGGACTAGATCTTGAGGCGTAGTCATGGAGGACAGGGGTTGTAGTTTGATGGACTTAGGATAGCATCACTGCTTTTTGCAGATGACGTGGTTCTGATAGTATCATTGGTCACTCACTGGATCAGTTTGCATTCAAGAGTGAAGTGGCTGGGATGAGGAATTGCACCTCTAAAATCTGAGATCATAGTTCTAAGCAGGAAACCAGAAGATTACCCAATCCGAGTGGGGAATGAGTCCTTAACCCAAGTGAGGGTATCTTGGGGCCTTATTCTAGAGAGAGGACAATAAGTGGTGCGAGCTGGATGGAAGAATTGGAGCTGCTGGAGCAGTATTGTGTTCGCTTTACCAAACCATCATTATCAAGAGAGAGCTGAGTCCGAAGGCAAAGCTCTCCATCTACCGGTCACTGTTAGTTCCTACTCTCACCTATAGCCATGAAAGTTGGGTCATAACCAAAAGAACAAGATCATGGGTACAAACGGCTGAAATGGATTTTCTCAGGAGAGTGTCTGGGGTCTCCCTTAGAGATAGGGTGAGAAGTTCAGTCATCCATGAGGGACTCAAGAGTAGAGCCGCTGCTCCTTCAAGTAGAAAGTCAGTTGAGCTGGTGTGGGCATCTGGTCACCTCACTCATGAGGTGTTCCAGGCACATCCATCTGGGAGGAGGCCACGGGGTAGACCAACGACCAGGTGGAACGATAAGATCTCCATACTGGCCTGGGAACGCCTCGACATCCCCCCGTCAGTGCCAGTTGATGTGGCAAGGGAAAGAAAAGCTTGGAGTTTCCAACTAAAATCTGCTGCCTCAGCGACCCGGCCCTAGATAACTGGTTGATAATGGATGGATGGACTCTACCATTAACTGTAACAATTTGAAATGATAATACGTTTCTCTTTCATTTTACTTTTTAAATCTGCAGATTTGTCTTCGTTCTAAAAAATAGCTTTCATATATTTTCAAAGTGCAGGTAATAAATTATGGTAATGTGACTAAAACACAAATACATAGTCAATCTGCCTGATAAGACACTGAATAGATAGAATAGAAGCATTGTATCTGTAATTAACTTTATTCTTAACATCGTCTGTAATGTAATTTTCTTTTGTTTACAATAAATAAAAAAAATCAGGCTGAACCCTGAGGATATAAAATATTTTCCACATAAGGAAATACAAAATTGATGATTAAAGTTTTATGCAGTACACTATGCTAACTAACACAGCATTATTGAGCTTTGCAAGCTCAAATCCTAGTGATTACTATCAAGAGTCATTAATTCTGAGCATCAGACTGGGTGATCTCAGATGAAGCAGAACATGTTTGGATGTGGAGCTCAGCTCTCTTAATGATGCCAGTAAACAGAAAGATAATTGTCCTTTAGATTGACTGAGGAAGTCATTGGAAGACAGTGAGACAAGGAGTATGTGGAGTGATTAAAAACCAACATGCTCACATGCATGCATTAAAATGTGCACTCCTAACCCTCCTTTCTTCACTCCTCACATCCAAGCACAGAACTTACATAGCTGCTACATCCCCTGAGAGAAACCAAACAGACAGCGACTGAATTCATGTCTAGTCTTGATACTGAAGCTAAAATTGAATTTTTAATCAAAATGGAAAATGTGCTAGCCATTTTGCATCTTACTTTCAGAGTGGTATGTTACATAAAACAAGCAAGGCTAAATCATGGTAAACGATGCATGATTGGGATATGAATCTCAGCAGGCATATATGTAAGCTATGGCTCCAGATGGTTAAGATAAGATAATAAAATACATTCCTTTATTAGTCCCAAAAGTGGACATTTGCAAAATAAAAAATAAAATAAGCTAGAATGTTTCATATTTGAAAGATACCAGCACATCATGTAGCCTTTGTTTTTTGTGTAATTCCTAATATTACTGGATGATTAGCAATTCAGTTAATAGCAAGCCATGGCTTAGGGGGGCTCAGTGACTCAGTGGTAGAGTGCACACCTCCGAGTCAGCTCTAGCAGGTTTGATCCCACTCTGGGGCATCGGGAAAGGCCATTTGGCCAAAACCTCCCATGCTTGGTAAATGTGAGGCATAAGATGTAAAGTGCTTTGAGTGGTCGCCAGACTAGAAAGTGAAAGTGTTTTATTGTCGCATGACCAAGGTCCTTGGAATTTGCTCTTTGGATTCAACCAATTGAATTGTATACGGCGCAGCATAGTTCAGTGGGTTGAGCAGTTGTCTGGCAATCGGAAGGTTATAGGTTCAATCCCCGGTCCTACAAAAAGCATGTTGTGGTGTCCTTAAGCAAGACACTGAACCTCTAACTGCTCCCTGAGCGCCATATGGTTGCAGCTCGGTGCTCCTATGCAATAGGATGGGTTAAAAGCCAGAGAATCATAGTCCTTTATGGGACTGATAAGATAA
>OMLC01085169.1:10056-26618 GCA_900302585.1 Regalecus glesne
CATCATCCTTGGAAATTTGTTCTTATTTTATATGAGTCACTGTTTGCTCAAATGATCAGGGGGTGACAAGTTTAATATGCTTAAGCTTTCATGCTTACGTGTTATTTTGCACGTCATCCTGTATAATATCGGAAAATATGGCAGCTTTTCAGTTATTGCTCAGCGGGCTTTGGGGACATAAAGGACGCTCCTCCCCCCTGCTGCCTTGCTGAGCAGTGATTGATGCAAAGGCTGATGGGACTGCGGCTGGACCCTGAGACCTCCAGGTGCTCAGGAGTCATGGGGCCCACTGATGTATAGCTGGTTCCTCTGCATGTGGCAGCATTAAATCTCTCTCTCTCTCTCTCTCTCTAACACACACACACACACTCTGGGGGTAGGTATATCTTAGAGTGAGATCTTTGAGAGGATGCACCTCTACCAATAAAAGTCGTGTGGGTCCAACACTGAATACCCAGTGGTAAAACGGCAGGACACCTGGGTTGGCCTCGATAGCTGGATGGATACAGCACAAGGCCACATGGTCGCCAGTTCAATTCCAGCTGGCGACCGTGGTTGCATGTCTTCCCTCCTTTACTCAGCGGTAGCATAGTTCCCTCCCAGCCTCAACTAATCCGGTCGACCAAATACGCAAATCTGATTTAAGATCTGCATGTTTGATTTGGGCAAGGTTTCACATCCGATGCCCTTCCTGCTGCATTCCCAATTCATCCGTGCCTGGGATCGGCATTTAGAATGTACTCGGCTTGTGCGTTCCCAGTTAGTTGACATGGGCAGGATCAATCAGGGCCGCTGAGACTACGTTCCTCCAACCCTTTGCAGTCCTCTAACGCATTATGTGTTTCTAATATCCCATCATCTCTCTCCTGCTGCCCATCTTCCCCTCTTCTTCTCCCTTATTTCATCCTGTCGTTTTAGGCTGGTGTAACTATCCATTAGACCTGCTCGGCTTTTGGAGACGGATGGAAAGACTGATCGAACGACTGACTGACCAGAAACCACGATCAGATGACCTAGCATGGGCCAAGAGGACCGATTGACACAAACACACACTCACCATCTCACACACATATACACACAAAACAGGTGGGATTGTAAAAATGATCATCAGTGGGCCTCCGGTGGTGTAGGAGGGTACTACACCTATGTTCAGTGTCATCTCTGCGTCATGCAGTCGGGGGTTCGAATCCCAGCTGCACCGTTTCCAACCACAGCCAGAGGTCCATAGTTAGTGGGTCATAACTGGCTAAGCCTCACATGGGTATAAGGGTTAGGTTGGATAAAATATTCTAGGAATACAAAAAAGGGGACGACATATCACTCATGTCTCTGTGCTTTCTGCTTTTGCTCAGCAGCAAACTGAAAACATTTCAAAGGAATGATAAAAAAAAAATCAAAGATAGTCCAGATGTTTTCTGCATTGATCCAAAAGCTTTTTAATGAATTTCGATAGTACAAGCTGAATAGATCACTCTGCTGGTAGGTCAAATGAGCTTGCCTGTAGGCCTGTCAACCAATGAGGTGTGTTGGTGTTGTGACGTGTCAGTGTGGGACATTTCTGGAGGTTGGGCTATCCAGGAGTGACACCATGCTGCCTGTTCCAGACACACACACACACACACACACACACACACACACACACACACACACACACACACACACACACACGTGTGTCAGTAGTGCTAAACTTCAAGGTATTTCACTACACTATGCTTTGGACTCAGACCAAGTGCCACTGTCAGATCTCAGTGTTCAGTCAGTTCATGTCACAAGTCACTGCAGTCTGCAGAGAAGTGGGAGCTGGTCTCTTGGAACTATTTTCTTCTTCTTCTTTTCAACAGATTTCAGTTTATCAAGCCTGTGTAATGCTTCATAGTCACACAATCACACAACTAACAGACACGCACTTCAAGCAGTTTGAGAGGTCACTAGATTAGTGCTATATAAGAACAAGTCCATTTACCATCCACTACCATTGTTTGGCTTTGGGAGCTGCCCATTATAGCCATACAGGATTGTGAATATTTAGTTTGCAATCTCCATCTTTCTGAGGGACGACCGCCATCTCTGATCCCTGACCTAAACCACATCAAATCTATACCCAACTATGAGGCTGGAGATTTATGCGAGTCAATCGCTGAACTCTTGGGAGTGATCCTCACGTCTGGACCCCAGTGATAATTTTTGATGCTAACAAATGCTGGGGTAAAGCCAGCGCATCTGCATGTCTACCCATACCACTTGCTCGTCTACTTGCAAACCCGTCACTCACGGTTGGTTCCCACAGCAATGAAGGCGGCGGCTGTGAAGAAGAAGACGAAGATAATGTCACAGCGGAACAGGAACCAGCGCAGCGTGGCCAGGTAGTGGAACCAGGTGGCTGTATGTGTGTTCAACGCCTTGTGGAATAGCGTTTCGAAGTAACTCTGCCGCCCAAATGCCCGGATCGTCCACAGGCCCTTCAGTGAGATGATGAGGTGAGAGAAGATGGGGCTCCGTGCTGAGAGAGAGAGGGAGAGATGGACATGATGACAGGGGAGAGGAATCACGGAAGGTGGGAGGAGAGAGGGTTTTAAACTGCTCTGGCAGTATTGTCTCAGTGGATACTGGTTTCTGATTGGCTGGAAGGCATATGTTAAAACCATATAATGCACACATAGTTCAGCTCAAGTCTCATCACTGTGGTAAATTCACATGTTAGCCTCAGAGTTGCTGTGTAGCTATAGCAAAAGGCTAAAATCATAGCAATTGAAGCCAATTGCTAAGTATTTCCTCCTTGCAGAGTTGTGATAATCCAATATATACTTATTTTGAAGGAGCCCCATTTTTGCCTCTTAACTCCAGTCACCCTGACCAGGAAGTTGTAAAAATTTAGAGATTAAGGCTGGATGCCCTTCCTGAGGCCCCGCAGTAGGTCTGAACCAACAACCTCTGGCTCATCAGTTCCTGAAGTATGTCCTCTACCACTGAGCTACTGCGGCTCCTGTAAGCATGTCGCTGATCTAATAACCTAAAATCAAGAATTATAAAAAAATTGTCCATATGCCATCTATTATTGTGAGAGTCAGCATCACTTTTTTCTCAGGGACATTTAATTTCTTTTGAAGTTCCACTCTTTGTGGACCTCTACGCTAGGGTGACATCTGAGCCGATGCCAATTTAACATTCTTAAAGAAAATAATGTTCAAGTAAATACGTGACTGCGTAATTCCAAATCCTTCCTTTGGGTGTTGTATATGACACAATTCTCAAGCGTCCGAAGTATGAGCCAAAGACAGAATGACAACCAGGAAAGAGCAAGAGGAAATCCCAGACCTGATCTTGCCTGTGACCCCGCCATGTCCACGCCAGCTACGGAAACACCTCTTTGGTGTCCATGAGACACAGCCATCAAAGGAATAGAGTGTCAAAAACAAAAAGCAATATCTTTGTCAGCAGTCCTAAATGACCTATTTTCTCTTCTTTTGTACTGGACAGAGTCTCTAACAGCTCAGTGGACTGGTTTCAAAGGCCTTGCAATTAATTTGACAAACCTTTTCAGCTTTATGTTATTAAAAAACGGCCCTCTCTAGACCTTTTCCCGCCATGGGCAGATACCATTACCCAGAGTGTCTTACAAATAATGCAACAATTGAAGAATTGTCATTTTCTAGCTCACATGAATTACAAGCAAACAAGTATTAAGATTGAAAGAGAAAGCATCCAGACTATGGAACGAAGAATGAAACATTTCTGCCATTGTGTGTTTAACCATACGTCATGTCCGCTGATGCACTGTGCATACCAATTCAAATAATTTGGCAGACCTCACACATAGTTGCTTCTCTCAAGGCTAAATGATTGGGGCTGCCGCAGTGGTTCAGTAGTAGAGCACGTGCCTTTGAGTTGGGCATAGCAGTTTCGTATCCCACTGCGGGAAGTAAGGGAAAGGGCATTCAGCCTTAATCCCCCATGCTCAGTAAATGTGAGGCATTAGCTATACAGTGCTTTGAGTGGTCACTGGACTAGAAAAGCGCTATATCAGAACAAGTCCATTTACCATTGAAAATTTTAACTCAATGTCCTCACAGCACTTTAACCTTATTGGGAAAAAAGTCAACTCTTGAGTCCTGATAAAAGGATATTATATTTTTAACACTTATTCATTATTTCATCATGTCAAATTTCTCTTGAGCACATATACAATAGCAATGGACTCTGTTCTTCTTCCTACAAAAGGCTGTTTATGCAGTAATCACTACTTCTGATTAGTGTATTCAAATTCACATGTCATTATTTGAAAATATTCAGCAAAATAAGTCTTAGTAAAGAATCCAACAAAAACCATATGTTTGAAAATAAGCAGGAGCAAGTTACTGCTTATAATTTCCTGCCCCCTCTCTAATGCTCAATTTGCAAACCTAAATAATAAACTTAAGTTTTTGTACATCCGTGTACGTCATTGACAATATCGGTCACATAAATGACAGAAACAATAAAAGATAATAAAAATAATAAGCAGTAAAAAACTTGAAAATGAGGATTTCCCATAATAATGACAACATTAACCAATGTGTGTCATGGTTATGAGAGAAGCAAAACCAACCTCCTCATCATCCTTGTACTTCTTTAAAAAAAAACAAAACTATTCTTTTCATTAATTTAAACTTGGGCTTTCCAGGAGTTCTTCATCTAAACCATTCCACAAATGTATCCCACAATTTAAAATGCACATACCTTTGCGAGTGGTATGAACACAGTGTTTCTTAAAATTCAATTTTCCTCTTAAATTGTAACCTTCTCCTTATCAGATAACAGTTGTATGTTGCCAGGAAGTAAATTATATCTTGTTTTGTACAACATTTTTGCAGTCATCTGTGCATGTGGTTGGGAGGGACTGTACATTAAAGCTAATGTAAGTTTAATTCAGAGCGTCACAAATGCCTTTTATCTCTGTTAGCTGGGATAAAAGGGAAATGAAAACCAACCCACTAGATAACTTCAACTTTTCAGTAGGCAACACCATTGGTAACACTTTAATACAAAGAAACAATTCTATGTTAACATTACTTTTCCTGATCTTTTCATCAATTCACTGTTGAGTGATACTTCCTATTCGACCACAGATTTAGTTACATTACAGGTATTTAGCAGACTCTCTTATCCAGAGTGACGTACATCAAGTGAGCAGTTAGGGGTTAAGAGTCTTGCTCAAGGACACCTCGACATGCTATGTGCAGGACTGGGGATCTATCCTGCAACCTTCCGATTGCCAGACGACTGCTCTACCCACAGACGACTGCTCTACCCACTTAAAATGCCTCAACACCACACCCACACACACACACACACACACACAGAAATTGTTTTCTTTCTCCTTTACAAGCACTAAAATACTAAAAGTCAGAAGAGTAATAATCTCCCGGGATTGTATGTCAAAATATGAAGAAAAACATCCCATTTCTGGATCCTTTTAGGGCCCCACTATTGGCATGGTGAGTAGCAGTCCACTGTGCCATCCAATAGGCAATGTTGGACTTCCTTTTACATGTCTCACCCCTCTGAAGCAGCCCATCTATCCTCCTGTCCTGCCTCTACCTCTGGGGTGAGCTTAACCCTCAGCTTTGAACTTTGCTCTCATATCTGCCCCGGGCAGCGATGCCCACTGACAGACAGACGTGAAAGGTGTGGGATAGTCCTCAGTCTGCCATTGGCTCTCACTTCCTGTTGGCCCTGAATTGGGTTTTCCTCTGATTTTTTTACTTCTATTTTTCCTGTATGGAGTCGTATTTGTGCTTCATCAACACAATGCTTTTACTATTCACCTCAGTGGACTATTACTCTAGTTCCTGGCTACCCATTTCATCAGCATTATTTACACTTAAAATGTTTTGGTTTTCTTTAGACAATGAATGTCTTTTGTACTGGTATTACTACAGGCTAAGACTCAGGCTTGAGTTAAGTTTGTAAACTATGTAAACTGACCTACGACTGAATCGGTCTCCGAATTTTATTCTAGGTTTTTTTTAGTTTAAAAAAATCTCTCTTCTTTGTATATTACCAAACATTTAAAAACCTTTCATAAAAGTTTTCATTTTACTTACCCTGCCCTATGGGAAGAGGAAAATGCTCAGCTGCTTAGAGAAAATCCCTCTTGGATTTTAGAGAGAAACACTTCTCCCAATATAATGTTATTTCCAGGTAAATTTGTTCACCTTGTTTGTGATTTCCTTACCTAGATTATTGATCATTGGGCATACATAAATATATTCTTGGAACTAATAGGTACTTAGTATTTTGCTCAAAAGCACTTTAGCAGAATAGATGCTGGCTGGCACAGTTGGCTTTAGCACTTGTCCCCTGGTTGAAGAACGACCTTCTTAATGACCGTGTCATCCTGCTGTCCATGAAACATCAGCATAATAACAGAAAGTCATTAAGCTGTGTTTTTAAACTATTTATGAAATACATATGATGAGGAGTTATCTTCCTTCTCTATTTGATCTACTGCGTTTTAACTTTTAGATTGTGGAAGAAATGAAAGCTTAAAAGCCAGGCAGACTATATATGCACTTTCAAATATATACACATGAACAATTAAACACACACGTAAACTCACACACATCAATACGTCCCTAGATCTCACCTTCAGCTTCCAGTTGTTTGAGTTGTTGTCCAGTGCGTAGGAAGTACTTCCTCAAGGCAACGAAGATAACAGCCAATGGGATGGCAGCAATGAAGATATATGGTCGCATGATGGACACTGTGAATATGGCCCCCAATACAATCAGTGACAACTGGAGAGAAGGAAGAAGAGAGAGAAAAAAGGCTGGTTTCATGACAGGATGACATTTTTTAATATTTCATTGTCATTAGGGATAGAATTTTACAGGACTTTCAAAGTATGAGAAGACTAAACAAACTCTTCAAATATGGCAGGCCAAAATAAATGGTAAATGGACTTCTTGTTACATAGTACTTTTCTAGTCTAACGACCACTCAAAGCGCTTACAAAAGGAGCATGAATCAAACATGGCCCTTGGACCCTTAATTGGGCAGCCCCGCAATAAACACTTACTCCAGAAAAATTTGGGATAACTATTTGACCACACTTTACAGGATATTCATATATATTCATATATATATATATATATATATTTGAGAATGCCTTCCTCAACCTTGAAAAATTATTTCTATCAGTAGTTATCAGCATCTGGTAACTGTTTGTTTTTATCTTAGTATGTTTTGGGCATGATGTGATTCATCTTGATGTGATTCTAGCATGTTTAAATTAATATGAATGTGAGAGGGATAAGGCCTTCTCTGCTGGCCCAGTCAAAATCATTATTTTCATAGTTAAATTGAAATGTACCTGAAATGTGTCTGAATTCATTACTTGTTTGCTTGCGGAGCTGAGCAGGGATTTCCTGTCATCTAAACGTGGTGTTTCTAATCTTTCACTGAAAGCTGCAAACTAATTACAACTTTGATTACAACTTTGATTGACTATATTATTAACCAATCAAATGTTAACATGTACTGACAGAACTTCCCACGGGCCATGTGATGTGTTGGCCCCTGGTGTTGTCATCAACTTTGAGCTTGAACCTTTATTGTTTGTAAAAGAATTAAGCAAGATGACTGCCACATGCAAAGCTATTGATGGTTTTGATGCTAATCTATTTCCTCTTTTTTGTGAATCTGGGAGGATTGTCAGCATTTGTTATATGTTCTCCCAAAAAGATAAAATTACTGGATAATATTTGCTAGAGAAGACCACTCAACTGAGATGAAACTTAAACTCCAGGTTGGTGTCCAAATTTTTCTTATCAAACTGAAGGCGGTGGACTGATATTATTTTGGCAATACTTTACTGAATTTGGTGGTTGAGCAAGTAACTGGTGAACACTATATGAACTGTGGAAACTTGGTTGCTGTTTTTGGGCCATGTGGTGGTGCATGTGCAATCTGGTTACTGGTTGACAAATCAAGATTGGATGGCGATGCTGTAATAGCTGTTTTAGTGCACAATGGTGTATGTCTGTTTTATGATTTTTGTGCATCAGCCGTCATGTTGGTGTTAAGTGTATTTTGATGGTGTGTTGGGTGAATTGGGACCCATGAGAAATTTGTGTGTGGGGGGGATAGCTCATTACTGAAGGCCCTGACTGAAACCCCAGAGTACACTACTGAGATGAAGTAGATAGATACCACAGATACTGTGCAGTTCCCTACCTGGATGAGGTCAAACAAAACCAGAGGCAGCATGTCATCTATGGTAGCCATGTCCTTAGTAAACCTATTCATGATCCGACCTGTTGAAGAACAATACAATATCAACATTTCAAGTCAAAAATTAAATGCACTGCATTATGGCTAAAATAAGTGAAGTATTCAGATCACTTTTGTAAACATTAGAGGCAGTTTGATACTTGTGTTATTCCTAGATAGGACCAATTAGTGAAACTATTAACTGTTTTGAAAGAGTCACAAAAAGAGGTGAATTGGCTCAACCGAATAAGAAGTTTATTCAGAAACGTTTCGTCATTCAAACAGGTGGCATCTGCAGCGTTCCCACCCTTATAAACAGTGCATCGATACCACACCAAAAAAGGCTGGGTTCATAGGTAAGTTAGTCATTGACACCACATTCAGTGGCAATGAGCACCATTCAGAGGACTGGGGAATATTTGTAATCACAGCATTCTAAGATGACAGATGTATTCTCAGGCCACCACCTCTGTTCAACAATGGTCGTTCCCTCTTAACATAAATGGCATCCTTAATCCCCCTTATCAAAATGGCAAACAAATACATATTAGAAAATGCATAAAGCCACTAACCTGACTTCATAGTGTTGAGCACAGCCATAGGGGCCCGCAGCACAGCACTCAGCATCTGTTCATGCAGCCTTTTGGAAACCGTCAGTAAGGTGTGCACCAATGGGAGGCCCCTAAAGAAACCAAGGGCCAGCACACTTTCCGATGTGGCAACATAAATGTAGATGATGTAGTAGGCACTGGTTGGTGTGACAATGACCGCTAAGTGGACGGGGATTGATGAGGAATTTGGGTGCTGCTCGTCAATATAATTGGGTGACAAGGGGTTGGCGCCATCCCTCCAGATCTTACTGGGGAGAAAAAAGAGAGTGGGAAAGGGTCAAATGACTCAACCATCTAGACCTTTAACTTCTCAGTTACAAAAAACTGCACCTGAAAGTTTCATGAACTATCCCTGGGACCACTACTGCTCAGCGGTAGAGTGCATGCGTCCAAGTCCGGCATTGCAAGTTCGATCCGGCTGTAGGGTGTCAGGAAACGGGATCCAGCCTTTATTCCCCGTGCTCAGTAAATGTGAGGCATATGTTCTAAAGAGCTTTGAGTGGCCATTAGACTAGAAAAGCGCTATGTAATCAGGTCCTATTGTAATTATATCAGGGGCGGCATGGCTCTGTGGATAGAGTGGTCGTTTCGCAATCAGAAGGTTACAGGTTTGATCCCAGCACATGTAGAGAAGCGTATTGAGGTGTCCTTGAGCAAGACACTGTTCCCCTAATTGCTCTGCCCTGTGATGGACTGGCAACATTTCCAGGGTGTATCTCCATCTTTCACCCAATGAGAACTGAGATGGGTTACAGTTCCCCCATGACCCAACTTCGGGTAAGAGGTTGACCATGGACAGATGGTAATTATATTGCTCTTCTTTATGCCTGTTTTGCTTTTCACTTTACTGACATAACACTGCAAAAATTATCTTTGTGGGACTAATAAATGAAAATCTTATCTTATCTTGGGTTATAAAATGAGTCTACTAACCATCCCTCTACTGTCTGGCTAAAGGTATTCTATGAATGAAATCGGCAGGTGTAGGTTTGGCCAGACCAAAAAATCGCATGCATGCTTTCTATAACACATGACTGTACACCATTGATGTAGATAATTAACTAAATTTTTTTGACATTGAATCACAAAGGCGGAGGCATATCCAATATTTCAAGACTTTTTAATGAAGACAGAATGGATTATTTTCTAAGCCAAAACAATCATAATTTAGGAGCCTCTTTTACTCTGGCACTATATTACAGATGTAGTAAAATTACTTATATCTGTAATATGTAAATTAAGACCACGGATTAGGTGCTACAAAATTTCCTCAGAAGTTATTTTTTGCATATATCTCAACAATCATTCTAATAATTATAATGTAAACCAAAGGAATTACATTTCCTTCAATCCGCACACATTAAGAAGGCATATTAGCCTCAAAATAAAGTATTTTAACTGTGCGTTACTTACTCAGTGATGAGGTAAATGCCAATGACTGAGCCAGCAACCTATAAGAAACAGAGAAAGATTCGACGTTGACTTAGCAAACTAACATTTCTAAAACCAACGATGGCGAAACAAGACAAAAGACATGGATACAAACACTTTTACCTCGATAGCAAAGACGAGGAAGATGAATATTAACACATAGACCAGGGTTCTGTTCGTCATGATGTAGCGAAGGTAAGTGTTCCATGAGGTACTCTCGAAGATGCCCTGCCTCTCATCTGCAAAGCATTGCTGTAGACGTACATATTAATCTTTAAATATCACACATACATATTTAAGCGTCTGTTAAGTTACTCAGAAAATTAGGTAAGTGAAACGTGAGCTACATCAATATTACATTTACATTGCAGGTTGATTGTAATCTTAACTTCTGATCTGGAGACGGAAAATAATCTCGGATACCCTTTCTAGTTACTAGAGATGCTTTTGTTCATAGTTATCACAATTTCCAAATGTACAATCTATAAGTTCTGTCGTATGATTCTTCTCCGACCCTAATTTAACACGAGAAAAGCGCTATGTACCAAGTTTTTCACCGTCTAACCAACGTGTTCACCAAGACAAGTGTCAGGAGTCTCATACTAGCATACAATTTAGTCCACAGAATTAATATAAGAGTATTTTAGTATACCCAAAACCGAAGTATTTGTCAGTATGCGAAAAAATATCTGAACGCAACATGTAAAGACATCAGCATTTGGAAACATTGCACACGACGCCGGCGGAAGTATCCCACAATGCACCGTAATACTCCACGACAATGGCTAACAAAAATGGGGGTGACACAAACCCCAACCTGCAGAACGGCACAGCTGTTAAAATGTAAGTATTACTTCTCACTGTACTAATCAGAAAGTGAGTTGAGCTCATCCTTTGTTTTATGCTTTTAATAATATGTGGCTGGAGTTTATCTTCCCTGACTGTAATCATCCTGCAAAGACTGGCATAAAAGTGGCGCAGTTCTATGGCTAAATTGTATTGAACTTCTATACTCGCATACTAATAGTATGCTTGGATAAAGTACACACATTTAGCATGCAGTACGAAGTATGCCGTTTTGAACATAATCTTAGTCCTTGGTTCACAGACTAGTGTTTTCAAATTAGGGTTGAGGAAAAAACAAATGGGATAGTAGCTCTAGGTTAAAGACCATTGCTCAAGAGAATAGAGGGGCTACCAATGGAAAAGGTTTATTCTGATGGGATTCTAAAGGGAACATCTGCTAAAAGACTGATTTATATAAAATTTATTTTGGGAACACATACTTCCATGTCCTCTTCATCCACCTCCTCACTGATGTCATAGACGCTGTCCTTAGACAGGCGGCGGGCGTAGATGTCCAGCTCAGAGGCCAGTTCACACTGGGGTGTGATGGAAAGTTTTTTTCTGAAGGAGGACTGCAGCTGCTCTCGGCGTCCCTGGCCCTGGGCATTGGTGATTAACGCAAGAACAGATTGACGCCGTTGTCCATTCAGGCGTTGTAGCCCATTGTGGTACATATTCCCCCTTGGCAACACCTCCTCTACTTGGTCATCTTCGGGAACTACTGAGAATTTCCTTTCAGACAGCTCATGAACCGTATTCTCTATCACTGTGGACTGGGGAATGTTTGTGGTTGTTTGGGAGTTTCCAATGAAGGAAAATTTGCGGGCAGCTGCCAGAGGGTTGATGATGAGTGATTGTTTTCGTTTTTCAGGGTGACTGTCACCTCCAGTGAGCCCTTGGTTTCCTGAGACAATTATTTGAGGTGGGGGCTGGCGAAATGACTGACGGAATGGCTCTGGGCCTCGAAAGCCAGCAGTTTCATCAACCGAGACCCTGCGGAGAGTTTCGGTAAGGATGGAGCTGCGACGCTCTGCGTTGATTTTGTCATAAGCTTCCATGCCGAGGAGAAGGGAGCTGAAGTCAGGGCGTTGGGCCTGCAACTCTGAGAAGGAACCATAGAAGTAGCATACGCCATTGTGCAGCAGGAGGATTTTGTCTGCCCGTTTGAGGTGGTCCAACTTGCTTGTGACCACAACACGGGTTTTGGAGGCCATCAGTTTACAAAAGCACCTGTGTAAAGATATGGGTAGCATAAAATAGAGGCTCTCATGAAAGATGATTCAGATTTCAACATGGCTCAGCTTTGCCTCATCATATAAGTATTTTATATTTTTTTTATGTAAAGCTTTCTGCTAAAATGGTATTTTGTATGAATATCAGTCTTTCCTTGTCTCCAGTTCATGTCAACACAATAACAGTCGAGTGTTAAACACCTTAAATGGAATAATGTAAACAAAATCACCATAGTCGACATGATGGATTATGTGTCACTACATATGTGAATGCTAAGTGTTTATAGTTCATCCACCTCATTAATGTTTTAGGAGTGCTTGCAGTGTCACCAAAATAATTTATAATTTAACTTTTTTTCTCATTTAAAATAAAAATCCTGAAAAGGTCACCATGTGCAGAAGCAGCCATAACACCAAAGAAAAGCCAAGTGTATCACAGACAACAAGTAATAACCTTGACCTTGAACTTTCAAATGTAGTCCAGCCCCACATCCCCGCCCCCACCCTCCCATCTCCACATGAAAGAGTCTCTGTTGGGATACACACTTCTCAAAGATCTCTTTCTCTGTCACGATGTCCAGGTGGGTGAAAGGCGAATCCAGGAGGTAGAGGTCTGCGTCTTTATACACAGCCCTGAAGGAAGAAAACAGACAAGAGACCCACACACATGCCCACAGTCAAAAAGAGGAGGGAGGGAGAGAGAGACAGATAATTACACATACCAAATGACAAGAGGGGAGAAGGAAAGAGAGTACGACAGAGAACTGAGGAAATAAAATGTCAGGAAGTGAGGAACAGAGAAAAAAGGGAGCAAATGACAAGTAGAGACTGGAAGTAAGTAGAACTGTGTGAATGAGGAAGTCAAATGTTGATGAACCATATCTGAGATGATAATATGTGTTGGGAAGCCAGCTTCAAACAGGCAGTAAATTGATTGCAGGACACTAAACCAATAAACAATGCATGGGGTTGGTTCTATGTCTATCTTTGTTCTCTGAGAAAATGGTCTCTCCTGATGAGTTTAGCCCCATAATCAATTGTATTTTAATACAGGCTTTTAATGAGACTGCTGGATACTGGAATAAGGTTTGCAGAGAAGCCCTTGTATTTACCTGGCCAGGCCAATGCGTGCCCTTTGACCCCCACTCAGGGTCACTCCACCTTCACCAAGAGCTGTTTTATCTTTCTCAGGCAGGAGGCCCAGGTCCTAGGGAGAAAAACACACCAAGAAACTGATTGATTTATAATCACATGTAATATACTAGAAAAGCATATCAGGAACCTACCATTAGTACTTCATAAAGACAAGGAAGACTTCAAAAATAATTTCAAGAAGCATACGTGTCCATTTTCTAATAAACCCTCTCTCATATCTTCCTCCAATACTTGCTGTAATGGCCCATCTTGAAGTAAAGAGAAATGCCTTAAACTCTAACTATTAGTTTCTCTCCTGAATATTAATATGATCTTTCTATGCTCACAGATGTGATGTGTGAGACCATAACTAAGGTAGAAAAAAAATCAACCTTAGTCAACTGTCCTATACATAGGACGAGTCTATGGAAAAGGATGTGTAAGTGAAGAACATAGTCTCAAGGTAGCCCCCAGATGTACTTTCGCCTCATGAATGTTGGGAATTAGGTCTTTACGTTTACCACTAGGCTAAATATATATAACACAGACAAGCTAGGAGGGAAAACACAACACAGAGAAATGGAGCAACTAGGACCAAGGTTGAGAGTCTCTCGATGAAGATACGTCACATGTAATGAGAAGCGCTGTCTTCATCCAAAACAGACATGAGACACCTGTCCTTTTTGAACTGTAAAGTATATGAGGTCCTGTAGTTTTTATGCAAAGTATGTCCATATGTGCAGCAAGACTGAAACATCAACCTGTGCTCACATATTGCATGTGAAAGGACATCCATTTCAAGTGGATTGGGAGTCTGATTATCATTCAGTTCCAACGGAATGGATTTAGTTTGCAACTTTCAACCCAAAAAAATGAACAAATCACCACATGGCACATGCAGCATGGGAGGATGTCAAGAATTACCACATTTGGTTAGTGCGGTGAACCATTCATAATGAAAATGGGGGCTCAGACCTAGGAGAGGATGAAGTGACAGAAACAGGTCTCTCACTGTCAAAAACCTACCTTTTTAACCGCTACTTCCGTTGTCCTTAGAGGTAGGCATGGGGGATTAAGTTAACAGCATGTTTAGTAGCTTGTAAAAGATGGCAGTGTGGTTAAAAAGGCATGTTGTGTGCTTCACCCTGAACAAAGCAGCTGCCAAGTTAGCAGCCACAAGCTAAGGGCTAGTAGATAGCACTGGGCTTACACACAGTGGGGGACCACCCATGGTATTCTGTCTGGTGCTATGGAGGTCAACAAAAGAGAGGAGTTAAAGCTGCAAATCCACTAAAGAGGCTCCTCTCTGTCTGGAGAATGAAGTCATAGTTGTTGTTGTTGCCTTAGTGAGTTTTCCTGTGGTTTTGAAGCTCAAACGTGCATTTTTGTTCTTTTTCCAGGCATGTGTCAATCCACTTGAACTGATAGAAAAGCCAACAATCAATGACTGGAAAAAAAGATGTCTATCATTCTCAAGACAATGAAAGAAGTGAGGTGCTGTTTAACAAACACTTAATTTCATCGGGGGTTTCTCAGACACGGACCATGTCGGACTTAATGAGCTGAACCCAGATGTGAACATTACTTATCATTGACATGTCATTTACATGCACATTAGCCTCAAAACACTGACTCTCGTTTGTCAGAAATTGATTTAGGTTGAAATGCTGTACTAGTGTTCATGTCTTGTCCAGGGACAAAGGAGAGTTATGTGTCTGTGTGTGTTTCTTAACGAAGCAGTCAATATCACATGCCAACATTGTTTGCTGTGATAACAGGCTGTGTTTTTGTCCAAACTACAGAAGTAGAGGGAGTTCAGAGAGGACTGTAGCAGCTTGTAAACATGACAGTGTGTCAAGCTATACAAATTACTTAACTGATTCTAAAATAGAAGTGCGAAATACTGTATGTTTTAAAAGAACACCAGGCTTCTATGAATACAAATTCAAGTATATTCAAAATTTCAAGTACTGGGTGACTATTTTTGATAAGAGGACATATCAGTTAGTACATTACTAAATGATAGTAATAACTTAATCCCCAAGAAATGAATCTAAATGGGACTATGGTTTTCATTCCGATATAGCATAATTTATTTATTTAAAGGGGCCGTTATTGCCCGAGTAAATACCTTGCATACATTTATCAAACAAATATATTTAATATGGATGTTTGCAAAAGCATGTAGAGATGGGAAATAGCTAAAAGCTTACAGGCGTGTGTGTATGCAGTATATGAATAACTTAGTGGAACTATCATAGTTTGTATACATGTGTGATGATAATTGTGGACGGTGATCTCCCAATCAGTCATTTTCACATTAGCCTGTTGCAATGGGCATTTTACAATCTCACAAAGTCAAACATTCCTGTTGTCCCTGATGTAAAACTGTCTGTGGATATTTCGAAAATAGCTTTATCAATTCAATGTATTATTGCTATTATCATTATTATCATTATGATTATTATATCCCTATATGTACAGAGCCTAAAGATGATTGGGGGGGCATTTTTAGTGTTGCAATGGCTCCCCTCTGCACCAGCAAGCTGATATTTAGTCGTGGTGACATCATGTGAGGTCTCCATGGCAACAACAGAGACACTATTCTAATTGAGGGGCCAGGGACCCGGGAGCCCATGAGAAACTGTGTGTGTATGTGTGTGTGTGTGTGTGTATGTGTGTGTGTGTGTGTGTGTGTACACACGTGTGTGTTCGGGGGTTGAAAATGTGTATTGGGGAAACCTGAAACTCCTTGAATCCTTACAAAGACTCTGGGAGTGACAGGCAGATAGAACATATCCATGCAGTGAGAGAGGGCAGACGTGAGAGGAGAAGTGGGATGGGAAGACAAACGACAGAAAGAGAGGAAAATTGTAAAATACTTGGATATATTTTCTGCTCTATACAGACACACTATACCCGTTTTGATGCATGCTCAATGATCCAGGTATGGAGATCACAAAAAAAGAAGTGAATCAGTTTAACTGGATCAGAAGTTTATTTGGAAACGTTTCGTCACTCACCAGGTGACTTCTTCAGTCTGAGCTGAAAACAAACA
>OMLC01085169.1:26638-58709 GCA_900302585.1 Regalecus glesne
CCTAACAAACAGACTGAAGAAGTCACCTGGTGAGTGACGAAACGTTTCCAAATAAACTTCTGATCCAGTTGAACTGATTCACCTCTTTTTTTGTGATATACCTGTTTTGTTTTTTGTTTTTACAATAATCATTTTCAAATTGTATAAGACTTTTGGCAACCTGTCATTAACTGGAACCGTAGCTCTTATTATAGGGAGTTTTGACATGGTTTTAAACCAACCAGACTCGCTTGACAATCCTAAATTGAGAAATTATGTTATTGCATTGAGATTTTGGAGGAACACTGTTAAGCTATATGAATCATGTGTATATGTATCTTATGTGGCTGGATGTGATTCTCAACCATGCATGCAAGGGGTTATATGGGTTATTAGCAGGGACACATTACAAGTGCATCTGCATATCTATTAAAATTTATATATTAATCAATTTTAAAAATCATAAAATAAAAATAGGAGCCTCAGTGTAGCTGGAATCTTGACTGGAACCTGGTTAAAAGTGAACACTGGACTTTCATATATGTATCTGATGTCAGGGATCAACAACACTAATGAACTTTGCAGCACAATGGTAGCAGATGTGCAGTTAAACTCCCTGTAAGGTATTGAGCTCTTCCAGATAAAAGCCTCAGATAAACTGTTGACTTGTGAAATGAAAATACCTCCTCCAGCTGGCAGGCCTTGATGACGGAGCTGTAGCGGTACTCATCGTAGGTTAGACCAAAGAGGATATTGTCACGGATGGTCCCTGGCATAATCCACGAAGTCTGTGGGGAGAAGGAGATTCGTCCACTGTGTCTGATTTTGCCCTCGGACGGCACCAGCTCCCCCAGGATCATCAACAGCAGGGAGCTCTGGAGGACAGAGATGAACCCTGATTTTACACTGAGCATATTAAGGTGAACCTCTAGCAGCTTGTCAAGTCATTACTGTACCATGACGTAACTACAATCTCATGATCTGCCTCAATGGTCTCTTGAACATGTACAAAAATGACCAATCTATTAAATGACCATGTAATATTAAGTCAATCCAAGTCATATCACATCAGGTCTCACTGGAAGAATATATGACTTAGTGGGATACTAACACTGGAAATCAGAAGTTATACTAAAGACAAAACATCATCTAGTACAATCATTAAAGCATCTGAGAGTATCTGCATATGAGGCAAAAATATTCTAGACACTTGCTGACCTTGTGTTTTTCCATCCACAGGGTCACTCCAGGTGGAGAACATTTTGACATATTTCTACTAATGTACAGCAATTCTGGTCTTATGAAGTACAGTGGCTGAGTTGTTGGAATGTCTGGTAAGTAATAAATAATTTTACTTAAATATTGCTCAATGATATTTATAACTATTTCTATGGCCCCCTGTGGACACATGAGACAAAAAAGTGTAATGCGTATGATATTTTTGTCAGCACAAATAGATGCATTGTATCATATTTTCCTAAAAACAGGCAAAATCATACAAATAGGGGTGTCATTTTATTTAAAAATCACATCGAGTTGGGAACCCCTGAAGAATGAGATAAGAGCCACTGGTGTCTCAGAAGTAAAGCTGGAAGTCAGATGTACCGGGTTCCTATTCCGACACAGTGGCACAGTGGATGTGAACCATTCATTGTAAAGTACTTTGAGTGGTCACTAGACTAGAAAAACGCCATATAAGAACAACTTCATTTAACATTTACCATATGCTGAAAAGATGATTGAGCTAATTTAGGATGCGAGCGGGACCTACCTTCCCTGAGCCAGTGGAGCCGGCCACAGCCAGCATCTTGCCCTTTTCCAGGTACAGGCTGATGTTCTTGAGGACAGGTGTGACATAGAGGTTGGTGAAGAACAGGCCAGAGTCACCATTAGGATGGCCATTAGCCTTCTGCTTAATCTTCTCAAACAGTTCACCTATAGCCTGTGATGGAGAGGCAAGCAAGAGTTTGAGCATTGTCATAATTCACTTGTTATTCATGTGCCACTATACCAAGCTATGCTATACTTCGCTAGGTACTACTCTACTATACTATCCTGAGGGTGGCCTCGGTAGCTTGATGGGTAGAGAAACTGATGAGACAGAGGCAGCAAGTTCAAAGTCGCCATGGGGTTTCGGGAAGGGCATCCGGCCTTAATCCCCCATGCTCCATCGAAGTTCGTGTCCATCCCCACAACGAGGGGGAAAATCGTGTCACATGAAACCGACCTATTTTTACTCTACTATACTATACTAGTATTCCATAGTATACTATATAAAAATGTTTTTATGTGAATCTGTGGTACTTTGTGCATTCAGCTGGCTGGTGTATTCTTGTTTTCACACAGCAAGTGAGTGTGTCTGTCATAACACTGAGACCAGACCAAACCAGTGTACGTGAGGAAGAAAAGCTCTTTTGCCACCCCTGAGAAAAGCTGATGCCCTAAGCCCTCACAACAGATTTTTTTTTACTTCACCCAATCCATCATCATCTCTATAAACATCACCGTGTGACACACCTCAGTGTTCAGAGAAAAAAGGGGAACATCACATGACTTGGTGGCTTAATCATTGATCTCTGTGACGTTTTATGGGTCACTGTTCCTCTAATGCCAGGGTCTGCTGAGATTTGTATACGCTATCCACCCGATTCACATTCAAATGAGCTGACGTTCAAGCTGTCAAGTGTAAAGAAAGGCGACACCCCTTCCATTCTTCTAGTGGAACATTCCAGGAAGAGGAGATGGCAAAGCGAGTATCCAAGAATTAGGGGATGAACAGAATTCCCAATCTCAAAAGGAGAATGAGAATTTGAGAATTTTCCCAGCAAGGACAAAAGTTTTAGATTTAGCACTGGTACTGACTTATGCAAAATAAAGGAGAAATGGGTTTGAAGTTATTTTTCTCACAGCATTAGGTGGTCGATAAATCACCTTTTCAACTAAATTTACAGCCCCTCTTTATACATTAGATTAGATAGTTCACTCAAGAGCAGGGATAAATTGACTGTTTAACCTTTAAGGCATGATGAGTTTGGAGAAACTGGTCTTTTAGACGAATTCATCCATAAAGAGCAGGAGAACATGCTATTTCTCTCTTGTAATGACATTTCTCTCTCTTTCTCCCCCTTTCTCTTGCTTGGTAAATCACTGTCTTTTAGATAATAACTCACACACCGGCACCCATCCACAACACAAACCTCGTCCCAAGAGGCGGTCACATTAACCAGCTCCAGCTCCGTAGTGGTGAGGTTGTACTCCAAAACCCTGTACTCCTCCTTCATCAGGTATTCCTAAAAGACAGACAGACACAAGCAAATTGGAAAATCCACATTAAAAACCCATTCATCAAATAAGCACTTCTCTGGAGTGACTTGCGGTGAAATATGAAGTGATGTGGCTAATGTGCTTGTTAGCTGTTGTGGGGATCAACACTGTCATCTTTAAGATAAGATAAGATGAGATATTCCTTTATTTGTCCCACAGGGGGAAACTACGGTGTTACAACAGCAAAGTGGAAACCACATCAGAGGCATAGAATCTAAGGCATAATATATAACAGCAATTTAAACGAGGGGGAAATATTAACAGTATATACAGTATGAACAGAAAAATACACTCAGAGTTAATTAAATAGTATGTGATCCAGTTTTTCATCTATTGAATTTGTTCTACTGGGGGAGCAGTGCTGATTATATAGTCTGACAGCTGCGGCAAGGAAAGACCTGTGGAAATGTTCCCTCAAACAACTTGGATTGAGTAACCTGTCACTGAAGGAGCTCTCTAGTGTAGCAGTATAGTCCTGCATGGGGTGAGAATACAGTGTGTTGTAAAATGTCTTGAGGAGTGCCCCCTGCACTCCAAAAGACCTCAGTCTCTTTAGTAGATACAGTTTGCTCTCGTCTGGCCCTTCTTATACAGTGCTGTCGAGTGATCAGTCCAGTTTATTGTCGAGGTGAACACCCAGATACTTTTTATGCCATCGAACAGTTGCTCTAACAAGTCTGTTGGCAAACAAGACACCATGTTTAACATGATAATTTTTCCCTTATTTGTCCCAGAGGGGAAAATTTGCAATTTTCTGCATTTAACCCATCCTATTGAATAGAAGTAGTGAGTAGCCACCATATGGCACTCGGGGAGCAGTTAGAGGTTCAGTGTCTTGCTCAAGGACACCTTGACATGGTTTCTGAAGGACCAGGGATTGAACCTGAAAACTTCCGATTGCCAAACAACCTCTGTACCTACTGAGTAATGCCGCCCCCACATAGTCAAATAATTACAAAACATGTCCTTAACCGGGTTGCTTAATGTTCAGTGTCTTGAGCTGTGACCATTCAATGTGTGTCCTGGATGAGAACTATCACTAGAAAGAGTTGGACCTGTGCTATACAACTGCAGAGCCCAGAGACAGCCTGTGCATATGTGCACGTCTGTGCATCCATCTATATCTTTGTACGTCACATTTAGCATGCACACTTGCACACTTAAAAAGAAAATTACAATTCAATTCTTCAGAAGAATGTTACACTGTACCAGTGTTAAGCTACAGGATGAGCGTTATAGTGGTGTCACAAAGAAGACCGATCAAACAGGAGCATCCAGCTTCTTTGAGCAGGTGCCAGATGGAAAAGGAAAAGAAAGAAAACAGTGAATTCAGGCGTGACTTGGCGCACTGTTGTTATGCTCATAAAAGACGCTTGTCTTCACCATAGAAATTAATGTCTCATTCTTTGTTCACACCCTTTAAGCATGATATGAACAGCTTGGGGATGTGGGCACAGCTATGGGAATTTGTGTCTTTGGAACACAAATATTTTTGGGAAGACTATTGAGAGTTTTTAATCATGTCAAGTATACCTTGCTTTGCAAGTGTATGTGTGTGTGTGTTTGCCTAATTTATGTAACTCAGTGTATATATCACAACGTCTACTTTTAGGCATGTTGTCAAAAACACAGTTCATCTTACAATGGTGACTGGTAATTTGACCTGATGACAAGAGCAGAATCACCGAATGGCCTACACACTCAGTGGCTACATACACACCAGGTAGCCCAGAAGGACACGGTCCAGAAGGCTCAGCAGCACCAAGATAATGTTGCATGTGTTGTCGCATTGCCTCGGATTTTTTATTCTTTATTGTTGTTGTTGTTGTTGTTGTGTTGTTGTTGTTTTTTTGGGGGCACTTCTTTATGTGCAGAGAAGGCTTCCAGAACAATCATTTAACTTTTTTTCCCCTGGAAGCTCAAGGAACTTTTAGTATCATCACTGGGTTATTTACATGGAAACAGCTTGGGAGTCAAACATCTTGCTCTGCTTGTTTTGAAATGTTGTTTCTCTCCATTTCCAATCATCCATCCATCCATTATCTATATCCACTGGATCTAAGTCAGGGTCATAGTGGCTGGAATATATCCCAGCATGCCTTTAGTTGAAGGCCAGGAGACACCATGGACCAAGAACCATGGTCCCCGGCAAGGGGGCTAATTGTGATATGCAACAACGGACCACCCTCATTAAGTGTTGTTTTTAAAACTGTAAGGAAGTGTCTGCTGGATATAGAACAAGAGAGAGATACACATAATCCAAACCCTTCTGGTTTAGCCCCATACCTCAATCTTCTTGACCAGAGCCAGAGTGTCGTACCACATCTGGATGGAGCCTGGCAGCTGACGGGTCAGTGTCATGCGCAGCACCATGCAGTAGGAGGCTGTGGTAAAGATCCGTCGCAGGATGATGCCCTTACTGAGCGCATGTGGCACAATGGCTGACACAATGACCAGGATGGCAGAAAAGAAGTAGGAGGCACTGTAAAAGTAGCGCAGGGAGCCGATCTTCCTGGTAAGGGTCATCTCATCCCTGAGAACAGAGCTTTGATTAGGTTATCCACAATTGAGTTAAAGTAAAAAATAACCAAATGAGCAGAGAAAAGAAATAGAAGTGAGGAGAAGATGAAGATTTTCAGGGTATGCTTAATTTCTGGGACTTTAAATCTGAGGGTGAAATCAGTGCAAACTATGAGCAACATGTTTCCAGGGATGGCTGACTGAAGAAAAACCGGCATGTGTGTGGTCCAGGGACAGGCTTACATTAAACTTGACAAATGTGTAACAGGGTGGTCCTGTGGTTACAAACATCACCACACTACCAGGAGGTTGCAAGAGTGCCCCCACAGCCATGTGCCCTATTAAAAGGTTCTGGAGCAAGGTGAGAAGGCTAAATACAATCAGCTCTCAAATCCAATTACACATTTAACATTATGGCAGGAAGTGATGATTTGGTTTATGGGATGCCCGTCAAAAAGGAGGACATTAAATGTTGGCTCTAGACAGGAAAACACAAATGAAAATTCACAGTGGGAGAAGTCAAGGACAAGCCACATTGTCCCACTTTGCGTGTACAAAGCATAGTTTCCTAGTGAATGCCTTCTGCTATTTTTGTTTGTCAGCTAAGTGACTCACACAGACCAGACCGAAAGGCCATCTGCCCACCTGGGGCTGGGGGGCTCGCCAACTTTCCCTGGTTACTGCTGCTGTTATCAGAATGCGATGTGTCTTAATGTGGGTCTTACTGTCTGATGTTCTTGATTATGGTCTCCATCACCTCCTCCCAGCCGTAGGCCTTTACTGAGTGGATGTTCTCCACGATCTCCGAGGTGAGAGCCAGCCGGCGACTGATCAACCCCGCCCGCTTCGTCCTCACGAGGGGAACAAAGAATGTGATGTAAAGACGGACAACTGCAGGCATGTACACATGGATGCTGACATGAATTCACACAAACACAAAGGCCTCCGCTCAGCCACTCATTGACTAATGGACATAGCAAACTGCATCAACATCTCGCATTCTTAAGATAAACCTTCTTCACAATTTAAAAGCATATTTAAAAACATGCATCATAAACGTATGAAAGCATTATCAGTATTCTTACGGTGGCTCTGAGTCTGTTCATGTCTATGAACTAGGATGGGTTAAATTGCAATACTAGAATTAGAAATGTGTATCTAGCTGACATACGTCGCTTTGGAAGTGCAACATGAAAACTGAACTGAACTGTATGTAGAGATACATGTGTGTGCATGTGTCTATGTTATGTATACATATACATAGTGTATAAAAATATATATCTACCTACCTATGAGGCCCCATCTTCTGGGAGAGCCAGGCCTGGATGATGCCCAGCAGTGTGAGGGCTGCCAATGCACAGAAGCCATTGACCTCTATTAGCTCCCAGATCAGACCCACACACAGTATACACTGCAGGGGGGTGATCCACACAAAGTGGGCGAGGCCCAGGCTCTGGAGCACACACAACACACCAAGACAACATATCAGCTGGACTAAACAAAGTAACTGGACTATCTTTGATAGTAAAAGCAACAATACTAATGATAACGATAATAATGTTCCTTTGCTGACGATAAGGGAAATGTTCTCTCTGCTTGCCTCGGCTCAGGGAGGTCGGCTGAAGAACATTTGCTTTGAGTTTATGGGAAGTCTCATGTTTTTGCTCAAGGACACTTCAACAGATTTTTTTTTCCGAAATACAGGCTTGGAGGGTACTGCTGGGATAGAAGGTTGTTTTTCCCTTGACTGAATGACTGACAGACTTATTAAGCAAATCATTCAATCAATCAATCAGTCAGTGAACTGAACTAATGACAATCTTTTGTTGACACAAATAGAGGAACTTCTCCAGAAGGCATTGAATTGGTTTTGAATTATTTCGCCGACCATTATATACCGCATCCCTCCAGCAAACACATACACACACACACGCGCGCGCGCGCGCACACTACCATCCGTATCAAAAAACCACAAGCATTTCCAAGCAAACTATCACGTAGTACTCAGAAAGGGGACCGAGCTTTGCGGCGGGCCAAGCCACATCCAAGCCAGGTGATAATTGCCTTAGAGCACCTCGCAGAGTGTCTCCACATTCAGCGCCTCAGTGAGACCAAGGGCCGGAGAGCCACAGCTCAGCCCATATCACACACACACACACATGAGTTCATCTGCACGCGTCTGCGAACAGAGACCCACTCACATGCAGACACACACACACATGGTCAAATACATACGCGTGATCATGTGCACACATACACACGTGAACCTGACTACGACAATCGAACAATTGTTTCTTGTTCAGGTGTACGTGTGTGAGTGTTTGGTGTTTGGTTCCTGGTTTGATAGTCCTTCACTGTGGTCGGGGGTCATCTCATTTTATGTTAGCGTGTGTTTGGGGTGTCTCTTGGTCTGTCTGTATTGTCTGCTTGGTTCCCCATAGTCAGGTTGTTCTTCTCTTTTCTAGACAGTAGGCACAGTTAACAGGATACGAAGGTGAGTTTTTAGTAATAACATTGATTCCCTGTAGTCACTGAGGGACTGTGTCACACTCCCCTGCAGACGGAGAGGTTTTTAAACAAGCTCTCGTCCGGTGGAAAACGGCCGCACTGTTATCACCTACAATAAAGAAGAGTTTGAATAACAGGGCTGGGATTAGGAAGTGGTTGTTTGGTGAAGTGGTTTGAATGAAAAGCCTGAGAGGCAGAGTAAACAGCTAACGTGGAGGTGTGTTCGATCAGAACACTTAGACCCCCACATTACCCCTGCGGAGCCAGGGTGAAGGTGTATGTCTCTGCAAGATGATGCTGAGAAACACCTTTGGTGATGAAAATCCTTCAAGATGGAGGACATCCTGACCGAGAAAGTGCTGTTGTTATTTTTGCTGAGTGATGACACGGGTAGTTATTATACAAAAGAGCATCCGATAGCCTCTCCATCCGCATCCACAAACTGTGCTTTTTAAGAGCAAGTACCATGATTTCCAGAATCGTGTTTGAGAAACTCAGCAGAATCAAGATGAGATGAATAATGGCTTAATTTAAGCGTAGTGTAGAATTAAGTCCATTTAGCTGCGAGGTCTAAGTAGAAGGCTCTGGGCAGACTCACCTCATCTAGCTTGTTGAGGTGGGCCGACATCAGGCTGACCAGTTGACCGGTGCTGATCTTATCCAGAACACGGCTGGACAGCTTCAGAGTCTGTAAAGGTCAAAGGTCACAAGTCAAGTGAGATACAAATGGTTGAGAATGAACTGAAAGAGAAAGCGACGGGCAGCCTTGACCGAGAGGGGACACCAAACAGCCACACCACTGTGTGAACATCTAATATTGGGCATCCCAATGTGACAAGCATCCTGGAAATTTGATTCGCCATTGATGCTTCATGTTCAAGACAAGAGGGAATCGTTCAGCTTATGAAACACACTCGAGCTTGACAGCAACAGCTAAAGAGTTAGCTAGAAGTGTCTAAAATTGCACCACCAGATCACCAGCACACACAAATATGCTGATCTCACGTAACACACAGATCACACCAAGCATAATTAAATGTAACACCTCGATAAGCACAGACATGATATCCGACTAGATAGAACAATTAGAGAACCTGATTTTTCTTTGGATTTTGGACTCTGTGTTGGCCTTTTGACCTCACTCACCTTTTTGTATATGAGACTGAACAGTGCAATACGGATCTGCATGCCCAGGTGGTGCAGGCCAAAGATGGCGGGCTGCAGCAGGAGAAAGCGGGCAGTGAAGAGCAGGCAAAGGCCCAGGGCCAGGTAATAGCCTTGGGCCCGCTCCGGGGCATGGAAAGGGTCGAAGGAGGCAATGATTCGACCCAGGAGCTGGGGCTGCACCGCTTTGGATGCCTCCTGAAATAAGACACGAGGGGGTGCATTTTGATTTGAGAGTTACAAACGGAGTATGTGTGGAAAAACAAAGTGAGGTAGAGAGTGAGAGAACAGTGGCAAGATCGAAGGGAATTGAAACCATAAGCTCGGTCTATCATTCACAAGTAATAAAGCAAACTATTTTAGATCGTCTGGCCAAAACAAGGGTGGATGCGGGGCGGACAGCCACTGAGTGCATCGATTACTGATGGCACCTTTAAGTGTAAGGTGCTCATAATGGGGGAGGGGGTTGATAGAGGGAAGAAGACAGAATACATATATGGAAGGGTGAGATGGAGTGTAAGACCCAGACAGGAGGAGAGTAGACAGATAATGAAATTGGTAGCATTGGGAACACAGAAAGAGAGACCTTTGATTTTTTAAAAACTATATACATTAAATTATTGTAATTTCAAACACCGGGTTAATGATATCATGCACAATTACCATATACAGGCTGATAACCTTAAATTCTGCTATATATGGGGGGTGAGACTGTGGTTGTTGCATGTTTGTTTGTCTTATACTAAATACAATAAAAAGACTTGAGATCAAAAATTATAGTAACTTTAGCATTCCATTATTCAAAAAACAAATCCAAGAGAAGGAAAAGTAAGAGCTGAGGGGGGCATAATTGATATAGATGAGTCTGGGTAAAAGTCAGGTTTAGACTAGGTCATTTTGTCCATGTTGTACAACACTTATCAGGTGTGCATTCTATCTGCAAATCCCTACTGACATCTATTCGACACTTGAAGCGTCAACTGATGATCTTATCTAAGGAGTAGGCCAGTGGTCCGGTGTCCTTTACAGAGACTCCTCTTCAGGGCACTTGGCGGTCGATTGGAAAAAAAACCCTCTGATCTCCCGGATTGAGGACAGTCAGTCTTCTTAATCACTGCTCATCGATTCAATCACTAGTTGGGTGTCCAGGCTGAAGACTAAAGGTAACCAGAATTCAGCTGTCAGGACACTAGGGTTGAAAATAGCTTGGCTGAGTGCTCAGACTGACAGTTTGGCAACATGTTTACTCAACACTTGAGGCCTTTTCACAGTCCTGACATTGGATCGCCCTACTTCACGGGCAGATCAGTTTCATTGATCTGCCCTTACTATGATCTTACTACCAACCATGTCCTTGGTTGTAACTCGATTTTGAAAAGAAAAAGGAGAGGAGGGCCACTTTATGTGGTCATAATAATAATAATTATTATTATTATTATTATCATAAGGAAAATTGTCCTCTATATTTAACCCAACAGTGGGCAGCTGCAGTTTGGGGTTTACTGTCTTCCTCAAGAACACTTCAACATGGTCTCTGAAGGAGCCAGGATCAAATCACCATTGTTCTAACTGCTAGAGGATCTGCTCTAACTCCTGAGCTGTGAATGACTATGTCAGGATGTTTTTCTTATTGTAACTATTAAAACTGACATTTTTGGTAATTTTCACTGCTACGTTCACCCCGACTCTCATCTGACTCGACGACACAGATCATTAACATCAACTGGCTTCAATCCCTTAAAACAACATCTTCTGTCCTTGTGTATGTCATAGGAGAAATTACAATGATAACATATGTGCTGTTTTTGGCCCAATTTTCAGTTCATGCACAAGAATCAGCCAAACATGATTATCACTGTTGGTAGCGATTGGGTCCAGACCCTCACCCTTAACCTCGGTAAAGTCCTTAATAAACATTTTCTTCTTGACACCTGTTCCTCCCTCTAAATCTGAGTACCCAGGAACTACATCAAACATCTGCCTCTCTAGATCCATGTATGTATGAGAGTATGACTGACAGCCCTGTTGCATCAATCTTCAGCAGAACCCTTTTCCTCATCACAGCTGGATTTACGTACATGCTGCATTAACGGTGAAGGTAAATGTTGCTGCATCAGGATTGAAAATACTATTCTTCTCACTTATCAAGACTCCCTTTCAACACTTTTTTCTAGAATTTGCAGACCTGCACGATAACTGCAAGCCTGTCAAGATTACTCAAACATATATTTTCTTTAAACCAGCCATCCATTCATCCATTGTCTACCACTTATTCCAAGTTGGATTATGGAGTCATGCAAGAGCCTATCCCAGTGGTCATTAGGCAAAAAGCAGGGAATCACCCTGGACAGGTCACTACTCTATCCTCAGGGCTTGACTGGTTAAGGGTTAAGTGTCTTGCTCAAAGATACTTCAACACACTTTCTGCAGTGGATTGAACCACTATTATTTTGCTAAATTACCTTAATCCTTTATTGTCTAGGGTGTGGGCCATTTCCTACTGCTTCCCTGTTTTCCCCACAATCCTCTCTTAACATCTAACGGGCATTCCTGTCACCATGGTAACCACCTCCTAATGCACTGTCTTACATAAGGGCCCCTTCCCAGAGCTTAAACTGGTGGGACGGATAGCGACACCCTGGTGATACATACCTGTGGTTTTTGGGTGGTATGCTTGCTTTACAGGCCTACTCCACCGTGGCAACGCCATTAATTCACCCTAAAGCACCACACACATGTACACGCACAGGCTGAGTTGGCAGCGATGCAGCAGCTTGTGATGACCATCTAGCTACGGGGATGTGTAGAGAAGATGTACCATACAGCTTATAGCTAATGCTCTTATTCATTCAAGGAAACGACTGATGGATGACTAGGTAGAGCCTCAGTGTGTCCTGCTCAATGGCACTATGACAGGACACTTGGTTCTTGTTGCAGTGATTGATGCAGGAGGCTTGTAACCTTTTTTTCAGCTATATGACTGCACAGTTTCAATTTTCCACACTAAATGAGGTACAGATTCCATATTCTCAACTCTCTTTCATTCCATGTGCCTCACACCAAGGATGAAAATCAAAGCTATGCCCTTACAGGGTTGGGGTCATGGTCTGCCTTTAGATCACACAGGACAGAAGTGTGTCCTTGGGACGTCCTCAGTAGCATGAGGCATACTTACGCCTTTCACCTACTGAGAAAATCAATTATCCCAGCCATGAGGAAGGAGCACGATCTCAATGAATACTGGATGTAAATGTCAACCAAATGCCATGTGGTGCAAAGCTGGCCTTGTGGCTGAAAACCTCCATCACCTTTATTTGAAAGGTTGATGGGCTTGGATTTATTTTATCTCAAGGAAGGACTTTAAGCCAACTCTTGGGCCTAGAGCTTACTCAGAACCCTTCCCGGGTGAGGAGAAGATGTACATACATGACTAATGTGCCAACTGTAACTCCCAAGACTGCAAACCAAAGCCATGAGTTGAAAGATCAACACTAAGAGCAATGAATCAGGAAACTGTGAGTTCACCTGAAACAGGCAAAGCAAGTTTAGAGGGAAGAAGAACCTCAAGAAGGAATTTTGTTGGATGTGTATCCTGAAAATATGGATGCTGCAGCAGAATTTCAAAAAGAAGGAAACACGGCAGGCCTTTGGTGCAATGGATTTTCCAGATAATGTGACTTGAATTATTGATAAGTTTCTAGTCAGTGAGTTAATTTGTCATACCAGGATAGTTCAGCAATGACTGTATCCATCCTTTGTTGTTCGGGTCCTGCGATTCATGAAGGACCTGATCTTCTTCATCAATATTTCACGACCAAGAGGTAAGATTTAGGCCAATGTCTACCACATCTCCAACATGACTGCCTCTTTAATGTCACCAGAGCCTGGGCAAGAGTTCTGATGAAAACTAGACCAGTGGTTATCAGCAGTATTTCGTTTTTTTTCCCCCATTTTCTTGTTATTTTATTTAACATATTTCAGTAACTAGCATAAATGAATCCAATGTCAACAAGCATGGCACGTGACTATACGACACTTCAGAACCAACAATGCATCAGGTGCGATGCGGGGTGTGCCGTAATTCAGAGAAAGAGCAATATAGCTATTGATCTCCTTTCCTTTGATTGAAATCAATCAATCAATAGCAGTATCATTTGTATTCAAGACACTGAACCCCTAACTGTGCAACATGCCGGCTGCTCACTGCTCCTATACGGTAGGATGGGTTGAATGCAGAGAACAAATTCCACCAGCCTGTATCGTGTGGCGATAATAACCGGTTAATAATAATAAGTTTGTTATTTCAATAATCCTCATGATCTCTTTCTGGGATAAAGCCCCTCCTGTCATGAAAGAGGACAAAGGCCTCTTTGTTGGGGGGATCCACCTTAATCCTGCCAACCTCTTAACAAACCAATCAAAAGATGAGCAAAAAACTGATATTTTGCCCTTCAGCCCTTAAACAAAAATGTTCTCGTTATGTTTTGATTGTTGTTGATTTTTTAGGGGGGTTACTATGCGTTGTGCAGAGCAAATCATGTGATATATGCTGAGTTCTTAACAGGAACCCGTGTTGAATGAGTAGTTGGATGCTACAAAAGGGGTAGATACCCTACCCTGTGCTTCTTTCTCCAGGGAGACTAGACTTACCCCAAAATAGAGGAGAACTCCATAGAAGAGGAAAGGCCAAATGAAACATCGGGCCAGCGCTCGCATCAGTCTGGGCTTGGTCTTGGCTGACACCACCTCCCTGTCCCATTCCCTGCAGGGGGAAAGTTGTAGCATGGTTAGATGTGTGGGGAAACAGGCCCTGCAACCAGCCACATACTGGTTGATTTTGGCTGTGGTCAGTGCCATTCATTCCCTCCACCTGCGATCACAAAAAAGTCGAATCTGTTCATGTGGACAAGGTGTTTATTGAAAGGGACTCATCCAGGTGACATCTTCAGTCCGAGCCAACTGCAGGCATCCCTCCCTTATAAACATTCAACATGTTTTGGGGCAGCATAGCTCAGCGAGTAGAGCTGTTGTGTAGGGATTGGAAGGTTGCAGGTTCGATACTCGGTCCGGGAAAAAGCATCTCAAAGTGTCCTTGAGCAAGACACTAAACCCCAGCACCCACATGGCGGCTGCTCACTGCTCCCATACAATAGGGAATTGCAAATGTCCCCTTGTGGGACTGATAAGGGAACTATTTATTTGTTGATCTAAACAATACAGTTGTGTGGTGACTGAAAACAAAGGTGGTGTCATGTGCAAATTAGCCATTGACTGGACTTTCATTGGTGAAGAGCACTATACACAGAGGATTGGGGAATATTTGTAATCACAGCATTGTAAGATGGTGACAGATGTATTGATGGCCATTGCGTTTTTACATCGATGCCCTCTTTGAATCCTTTGTGAATAGTACAAATTACCGTTGAAACCCCAGCAACCGAAACTGTTGGTTTCGGTTGCCGTGCAACTGTATCATTTATAAGGATGGGGGGCTGCAGTCAGCTCAGACTGAAGATGTCACCTGTCTGAGGGATGAAGGGCTTCTCTCAATCAAACTTTTACATCCAGATGGACCGATTCAATCTTTTTTGGGGATTCCCTCACCTGGATTATTGAACATGCATCAAGACAGTGACCGCATTATGTTTTACAGGTCATTCATGACCAGGGTGGTCCGGCCACTGGCTAGACAGTGAGATAAACCATCGTGGGAGAAGCTGGAGGGAAGCGGAGATGGAGGGAAAGAGAGAGATCTATTGAGTCAGAGGCTTTCTGTTGAATATGTCTCTTGAAGAGAGACGGGATGGGAGAACGAGATAAAGGAAGAGGAGAGAGAGAGAGAGAGAGAGAGAGAGAGAGAGAGAGAGAGAGAGAGGGAGAGGAGGACGTTTCCAGCTTGCAGGTGGTGAAGTAGGCGAATAAAACAAATCTACCTCATTGAAGGGTAAAGATCCAAATCTTACGTGCCTTTAGAGTTTGCCTGACCTAAATCAATAAACAAGCAAATAAAAACGTCCATCACCAATCATTTATCTCACTGTGGGCAGTGAGCCTCCACAAAGGTCAACGTTTAACAGCTATTCACTGCTGGCACACTTGGCAGTGACTCTGTGTCTGGCACAGAGCACAGGGAGCCCCCATTGGCCTGCCAGCATGGGGCATCACTGTGTCTGCATCATTTGGTTGGGGCAAAAACACGGGTGGCATTTGACGGGTGGCTACAGATCATTCTCATTTACTGGGAAGAGGAGAAAACATCTTCAAAGGTGTGACATTTACTTAACCTTATAAGAGGGGAAAACGTCCAGAGGACTGTGAGAAAGTGAGTGAGAGCTAGACAGAATGACGGAGGAGAACGGAGGAGGGCCCCCAGAGGTAGAAACAGAGCAGACAGAGAGAAAGAGACAGACACACAGAGAGAGAGAGAGAGAGAGAGACAGAGAGACAGAGAGAGAGAGAGAGAGAGAGAGAGAGAGAGAGAGAGAGAGACAGACAGAGGGGGGTGTGTGCTAACCTTGCCCATCATAGGTTGACTGAGTTGACTGTTTGTTTGGCACACAGACGGGGCGTTTATGTTGAGACTTGTAGAAATACCATCCCATATTTTTGAACAAGCTACATTCGTGTCTTTGTTCCTTTTCAGTGAAATCACACGCAGATCGGCGTGCCACAGTAAACACACGAGGTACAGAGACTATATGACCGGCCACCAGTCAGACTGCACTGGTGCTTTAGTGGAACCAGGGTTGAAATGCAGTGGCAGATGTATACGAGATCCCTCTTTGCTGCTCTCATTACCTCTGCCTTGTGTCTTTCCATTCATATCTAGTAGATA
This sequence comes from Regalecus glesne, assembly GCA_900302585.1. Lineage (NCBI taxonomy): Eukaryota > Metazoa > Chordata > Actinopteri > Lampriformes > Regalecidae > Regalecus > Regalecus glesne. The sequence continues at coordinate 42,969 of OMLC01085169.1, forward strand.
GAAACCGTGCATATCACAAATTAACTATTAGCCTCAGTGGACTTTACATCAACACAACATCCTGTCCTTAGAAACTCACATCGGATAAGGAACAACTCCCTTAAAAATCTCTTTAACAGGGAGAAAAATAGGAAGAAACCTCTGGGAGAGCACCAGAGGAGGGATCTCTCTCCTGAGATGGATAGCTGTGTACTGGATGGTGTGTTCACAGAATGAGAAACAAATAACTGTGCTTCATCTGGGATCAGTTTTAACACTGCATTCCATAAGCCCATTCAGGAGATCGATAGAAATGAGTGTCATTGATTGGTCTTTAAAAAGAAACTGTTTTCTCTGGTGAACAGAGATTTGTTGTCTTTAATGTTCTCTTGTAACCTATATTGACAACCATATGTCATTTTTTGTTGTCTAGCTATCTGGAGATGACCTGTCTCGTCTTATGTGAGATGGCCTACTTAGCCTTTACAGAGGCATCGGTTAAGACCCCTCTTCCACTGAAAAACCTTCAGTCTCCCAGACTGACTGGCGAAGGTGAGCGGTCATAGGCTGAATTTGTGCTTTGAGCTTCAGGGAGGTTTATTTCCCGGTCTCTCACTCGCATCTTTGAGGATTCCGGTCACTGCCACCGTTGGTCACATGCAATATTTGCAACATTTACTCTCGTGTCACTTTTGGTTGAGCCGAGTAAAGTAAATTTCATTTGTGTAGGGCGTTATCACGGATTACTAATTGACCACAGTGGGCTTTACACGAACACAACATCCTGTCCTTAGACCCTCACATCAGATAAGGAGCAACTCCCTTAAGAGAAGAAGCTTAACGGGGAGAAGATATAGGAAGAAAACTCATGGAGAGCAACAGAGGAGGGATCTCTCTCTTCAGATAGACAATTGTGCAATGAAAGATGTGCATACAGATTAAAACACTAATAAGCTGCAACAGCTGTCCCATGGAGGCAGCTTTACTGCATTTTGCCGTTTTTTTCCCCTTCATGGGTTATGTTGGGGGGCAGCATGGCTCAGTGTCCTTGAGCAAGACACTGTTCCCCTAATTGCTCTGCCCTGTGATAGACTGGTGACCTATAGAGGATGTACCCCGGATTTCACCCAATGAGAACGGAGATAGGCTCCAGTTCCCCCGTGACCCGATTTCGGATAAGTGGTTGACGATGGATGGATGGGCTGTATTGGATTGTACTGCTAACCTCACAGTCTTATCTTGAACATTGTATTTTGGACTTTATATTGCTTATGCTTAGTATTAATTGTTTAGACTCTGCACTTTTTCATTGCTGATATTTCCTATTTCTTATCTCTTTTTGTTCGTATTCTCCGTACGCACCATTTGAGGCTGACAATTGAAATTTCACCACGCTTGCACGATTACAATAAAGTCCTTGGAATCTTAGTCTACACGCACCTTTCCAGTCGTTCAGAGAGGTTGTCTGCTAGATCGAAGGAAGGAGCCTTATACACATCTGTCAACTCCAACTTCTTCCTGAAGCCCTTCCTCAGGATTGGTGATGTCCACCTGCAGAGAAAAACGACAGATTAGGAGATTCATCGGACTACCAAGGACACCAATGAAATGATAGAGAGATGTGATTTAAGACAACAATTTGTTAATATGTCTGGTTGGGTATTGGTCCCCATCTCATATCCTACATTGCATCGCAATAAAATACAAATGTCTCCATTTTGAACATAATTCAAAAAACGATTCTCAATAAAGTATCCAACAAATATTATGTTAGAAAAGGAGCAGGATGGAGTTACTGCTTGCAGTTCCCTTCTCCCTCTATAATACTCAGTTGATAGACTTAAATAATAAAGTTCGTTTTCTACACATCAGAGTATTTCCTGTCAGTGAAAGTATTTATAAGATGCTGGTACACAAAATGAAATGAATCAATTTCTCCACGCCATGTTCTACCTGCAGACACAAGAGAAACGGCTACTATGTGATCAGACCACTGCATTCATCGTCCTCCCCAAATTGCACAAAAGATGTTCACATTTTTAGAAACTTTGATCTGCGAACGGGACGTCGATCCTTATTTCTAACACATCCGATGCGTATAACGTGCATAGATTTAATGCGTAATGGCTCGACGCTCCTATTTTACGCACAGGATAAACGGAGTAGCACCGACCGTCCGTACATTAAAAAAAACGAGATTCTCGTGTGATTCACGAGTTGTCAATGTGACTGAGGAGATCTGCTAAAATGTCCATCAGTACAGGACACCACAGATACGCACACTGGCACGAATCTGCTGCCGCACCTGCCCGTCCGCGTCACCTCCAGCCTGGCCCCGCAGGGAGAGTGAATGAACGGGCGAGGCGATCTCTCTTACCAGAAGAAAAATTTGGAGAGGAAGTTTGCATCTTCCACGGGTGATTTCTGCATCCTAAGTGAGCCGCCAGTTTGGTTTCACTCCGCCGGTGTCTGTACGTGTCGCTCACATTTGTTGACCCTCGCTCGCTCCTTGGCCGAGAGGGGATGGCCTCTGATTTGCTTTATCTCGCCTTGCTTTCTTTTTTTTTTAGTTCTTCTCCTCCTCCTCCTCCTCCTCTCACTTCCTCTGCCTCCTGAATAAAATGCACGGACGGAATCAGATCTTATATCTATGCCTCATTCACTCCTCCATCCGACGAGCCCGTTGTCGACCCTTCACCTCCCGTGCGCTCCTCAGTCCGGTCGTCCACTTGCGTCGCAATGGACAGTGGGGGCGTCGTCCTGCGCTGGAGAATCCTTTATGGCCACGCCAAAACTTCCCTGGGAGACACGTCATTTCCACACCTACAGCCTCTGCAAACACCACAGGGGTTGCAAATTGTGGTGGCATGATGTGCAGGGGGAAAAAAAGTCCACAAATAGATAACAAACTCAAAGCAGATCCACCTGCGTTTGTGGTCTAAAGTGTCCCAACTAAATCCACCAGCAGATCAAGGGATGGGTAAAACGTCTTCACCTGTAGAGACACGAAATAAGATTTAGCTTATGTTGGCGGTGACAAGGCAGGACGGACCCTCAGATAGGATGCTCACCGATGTTAGGATGGATCCCATCACAATTGGCAACGATTAAATCGGTCTAGCTGATCATGGATAAGTGACAGCAAAATCATAAAAAAACGGTTCAATCAATCTTTAGGAGTTTGAATACGGTGGACATGTTGGTGTCCATATATTGTGAGGAACATCAAAACACCGGCTTATCTTTTCGCCAAAATGGCAGAGATCGTTCCTGGATGTCAGCATGATCTAAAACGTCTTATCCCGCTCAGATTACGGACAGTCTCAGGCGAGGGCGGCTCAAGACATTCCATCGTGGAACAGAGATAAAACGTGAGTGAGGAGGGGAGCCCTTTAGTTTCCAAACAACTTTCACCCGCACTGTCATTCTCAGCAGCCTGCCTGTAGACCCCCAGGTCAGACGCATCAGTCGCCCCCCGTTAGGGCCAGCGGGGTGGCCGTGGACAGTTTCCCATCAGGAGCTGTGGTGTGTTGGGAGAATCACACACCAGAGAGCCCGCAACGAGGAAACCAACGCTGTGGATAAGATTACGCCGTGGGAGGCTTGAGACACAGGTTGCGGAGCGCTTGTTGAAACGTGGTGATGCTGTCACGTGGTATTCTCCAGCGCCTCGTCTGAAGGGCAAAGGAGCGCAAACAGCAGCTGTGCCCATGAATGGATGGACGGACGCATGAATGGAGTCAGAGAAGTAGGCTACGCTGATTGTATTTCCTGCTCCTTCAAAGCTTATGTGGACCTGATTATCTCTGCGTATGTGTGGCTGGAGAAACACGGGAGGAAGAGAGGTGGCGAGATAAGGGAGATGGACGGAGGGGATGTCTCTAATGAAATTGAATGAGTGGGAGTCACATGAAGTCAATTAAGTTCCAGTGTGGCGCTGCATAGAGTCCAGTTTCTTTTGGTTTTTCCTCGTTTGTAGTGGGGTTTTTTTTCCCCTCAAGTCTTGGCTGCTTGGATGTTCGACTGAAGCACGACTCGTCCGAGAGGGTCACTCCCATGACTCCACCTTCAGAGGACAGCCAATCATATACGCTCCGCATTGTTCAGGTGACGCAGAGGCGACAGTTCTCAGTGCAGTGATCCGTCACTGCCAACAAATACACACATACACACATAAAGGGAATACCGGTGTATTGGGTCACACGCTATAAACAGCCCTACACCAGCTTTACATTTCCATCCGTAGGCCGGTAGACATGCACCTCACCATCGCTATGGCATGCGCGGATTCCTTCAAAATACTCTTAAACTCACCTAATCCCTCCCCAACCTTTATATACTCTAGATTTCACTATTAAACCATGTTACTCTGTATCCACGGGATATCATTGTTGTTACTGGGTATCACAACCATTACAGTTCTTATTATCGGTTTGCTGTGATTTACATAGCACAGCTATGCTTAGGAGATAAGATTTAAACCGCTTTGTGAAAGAAGATGGCAGCGCTGTGGCTTCTCTGTCTGAGTCAGAGCTCTGCCCTGAACCCAGCAAAGAGCGACACCTACTGGCTTGTTGTTACCGGTTGTTGATCTGGATTCCATGGAGCGGCATTGCTCAGGCGTAAGGCGGACGTCTTGTAATAATTGGAGGATTGGTGGTTCGATCCCTGGCCCCTGCAGAAAGCGTGTCGAAGTGTCCCTGAGCAGGATGTTTGAACCACTGACTGCTCAAACCACGCGAAGTAATGAGAAGGGCTCCGGCATCACTCCGTGACATGACTTCAAATGAGCAGTTGACGATGGATGGATGGATGCGCCTGGATTCCATAGCAAACGCTGGTTGTCACCGAGGTTTGAATTCTGGTGCTCCGGCTGAGGTTTCCCTCCATCTTATCTCCTCATAAACCCAAAGGACATTTCATCTTTGATCACTTGTGGGAGTTTGAGGCCTAACCGTGCACCACTATCGTTACAATTCTATTTTAAAACGTAAAGAAATTGGTGATCATGCTACCAAAACACAAGAAGCACAACATCAAGCCCAAACTGACTCTAGCATGTCTTAATACAAGCAGTAAAACTAACCAGATTTTTTTTCTGATGCTATTGCAGAAGAGGCGGTGATTTACGACGAGACGAGTTCGCAATGATCAGAACCAAACTCTGTCGCAGAAAAGCGACGTCATCACTCGGCCTGCAGTGATCGAGAGAACACAACATACGTGCAAACTTGGGCTTGATCGACGTGAGTTATAACTGTATAAACTTACTAATCGCCCTGCGAGTGAGAGGCCACTACACTATAAATCTCTTATAATACCAATGTTTGCAAACGGGAGTTGCAGTAGTTCAGTGCGTACAGCACTAATAACGCCTTGGGAACTGATGGGCCAGAGCCAGCCGGTTCGAACACACCAGGGGCGTCAGGAAGGCCATCCAGTTCCAATCAAATTCATTTAACCCCCACTGCAAATCAGGTTCATTAGTCAAATATACAAACTAGCAGCTGTTAACAAAAAAATCAAACAAGAACCTTTTAAATAGCTCAACACAACTAATATTACAGGTGGTTTCTCCAAATTCAACAAAAAATGCTGCTTTTAATGACTACTGCAGTCTCGAAATTATTCGACCCCCTCATGACAAACATATTTAGTACTTGGTAGAGCACCCTTTTGCTGTTATGACCTGCTGGAAATGTCATGCGTAGCCAGGCACTAACTTCTGGCAGTGTACCTGAGGAACCTTAGCCCATTCCTCATAGGCAAAGGCCTCCAGCTCACTAATATGCTTTGATTTGCGTGCTGTAACGCCCTTTTTCATATCTCACCAAATATTTTCAATGGGGTTCAAGTCAGGTGACTGTGATGGCCATTCTAGTATCTTCCAGGACTTATTCTGAAACCAAGCCTTAGTGGACTTTGAGGTATGCTTGGGATCATTGTCCTGCTGGAAGGTCCAATGAGGCCCAACCTTCAGTTCCCTCACAGATGGCATGACATTTTCTCCCAGGATTTCCTGATACTTGATAGGATCCATCTTGCCCTCCACATGCCCCCACCATGCTTCACTGTAGACAGGGTGTTCTTATCAGCGTATACTTCATTCTTCTTCCTCCAGATGTACCGCTGATCCATAGACCCAAAAAGTTCCAATTTTGTTTCATCGCTCCACAGAACAGAATCCCAAAACCTCTTTGGCTTATTTATATGGTTCAGAGCCGATTGGAGCCGAGTTTTCTTGTGCCTTTGGGTCAGTCGTGGTGTAGGTCTTGGAGTTCGGGCATGGAACCATTCAGTGATTAGTATGTGTCTTACTGTGGAAACTGAAACCTCAGTGCCTGCTGACATCAAGTCTTACTGCAGGTCTTCTTCAGTCAGTGGAGGGTTTCTTACTACTCTCCTCCTCAGGACTCTAGTGGCAGCTGTTGATAGTTTCCTCTTTCTGCCACATCCAGGTAGTGGAGCCACTGTTCCTTTAACTTTAAACTATGCTTCCAACTGTCTTGATGCTGCTCAATAATCCATGTAAAGGAATCACAAAATAGGTGAATCTGTTCAGCTGGATCAGAAGTTTATTAAGAAACGTTTCATCACTCACCAGGTGACTTCTTCAGTCTGAGCTGAAGGCAAACATCCCCCTCCTTATAAACAGTACCGTGATACCACACAACAATAGGCTGGGTTCATATGAGAGTTGGGTGATCAACTGCACATTCAGTGACAAAGGGCACCATTCACAGAGGATTGGGGAATGTTTGCGATCACAGTGATTGTAAGACGCTGGAAAGATGTACTCTCAGACCACCATCCCTATTCAACGATGGCTGTTCCCTCTTTAAATAAATGGCTTCTTTAAAAGGGAGGTTAAAGAGGCCCTTTATGTAAAGAAGGAACCACCAATGACCTCAGGCCCTAATAACAGAATGACAAAAAATGTTTTTCAGACAGTCATTTAATGTCTTAAAAGAGGATGTTTATTTCAAAGATCTCTGTTCCACGTGGTTAAGTACCATGTTAAGTAATTAACATCTTGACATCTTTAAAATCACAAATCAAACAGAGTGACAATAAAAGTTCAAAAGTCTTCTCACCTCAATGACCGTGAACTCCACTTCCTCATTCAAATCCTCAGCAGTGAAGTCAACATCACTCAGATTCTCTTTGAGGTCAAACAACAGATCTCCATGTTCCTCAGATTTAATCACTCCCTCACTGTCTTTCAGGTTGGTGATGATGCCCTGGATTCAAAGAACTGAGGTCAGAGGTCACAACTAGACACAGACTTGATTAATCAACATAGAATAATTATCAGCATCTAAGAAAAAGGTTGAACTGGAAGAATCTTCACTGAGCGAGTGCAAATCCCTGCATGGCAAATCTCCCATTCTCCGATAGACTTGGTAAAAAACCAGGTGAGGAAATGGCACTTAATTCAGGTGTAAAACAGGTTTTTCAAAGGTTTTAAATCCCGTAACCCACAAAAGGTCCTCGATCATTCAGTTATAAATGTGCAAAAACCTTATTAGGCTGATAGGCTCAGTCACAGACAGATAGAAACAGCAAGTTTCCTGCCATAGCTAAGTTTTTTTCACAGTGCATAAGTCTATTGGATGGGAAAAGGAAAAAAAAGGATTTGTAGTCCTCGCGCTTAAAATCCACCCAATAAAAATCTTATGCAGGTTAGTCTGTGGAGACATAGCCTCAGAGGCAGACCCTTGCATGAATGCAACCAAGTCAGATATGAACTTTCAATTTGGTCTGACTATAATCAGATGAGATCAGAAACATGTCTCTGTTCATTCTTTAAGAGGTTTACAGCTTTGTGGGGAAAAAGGGGGAAGTTTTATTCATTTTTCATCACACATAAATACAATAAAATGTGTTCTCTATATTCAGCCCATCCTATTGTATAGGAGTAGTGAGCCCCAGCAGTACCCAGGGACCAATTCTTTCACCTATTGCCTAGCTCAGGGGCACAGGCAGGAAGCAGTATTAACCATAAGATGCAAGTCTTTTTGCTTGTGGGAGGAAAACAGAGCAACAGGAGAAAAACCCACAGACACATGGAGAACAAACTCCTAACAGAAAGGACCTGTGACGGGATATGAACCCAAGACCTTCTTACTGTGAAGCAACAGTGCTAACCACTGTGCCATCATGGCACCTTAAGAAAAAAAGAAAAAATAAAAGTGAAGACTTTAGGTGGAATGTTCTTATACACCCACTAGACAGAGAGCTTACCGTCTCTCTTTTCTCCTTTGTGTAGCTGAAGGTCGCTGGGATTTTGGGTTTGATGTTTGTGGCTCTTCTCTTCTCGGTCACAATGTCTGTCAGCAAGTTGATCAGGACTTGGTCATTCTTCAGGAGTGTGACACTCGAGTCCTTCCTGTCAAATTTTATGTTGGTCCGCAATGGACCGATGTTGACGTGGACCTGGCCTGGATACTGCCTCTCTCCAGGCTACGAGAGGGATTGAAGCTTGGCTCAAGAACATTTTAGCAGCTGTACAGATGAACCCTCACAGGACAATTCTCAATCCACTGAGAGACCCAGTCAAACAACTGGTCAAGCTATTGCTTTTAATATTAATTTGGTACTTTTATTTACCAAGAACATGAGGGAATACCAAAAAGGGAGAGGCCCTATTAACACAGTATTTACCTGGGGTTCTTTAATGGGCTGGCTGACCACAGCTTCATAGATCTCTGCGTCAATATTCTCTGTTCCTCCAGGAGCCACTTTCACATCTGTGGCTATCTGACCGTTCTGTTGATAAAAACACCAAGTATGACCATAAATGCCATATAACTCATGTTGCAGCATCATTTTACAGTAATCATTGGAATTTTCATTCGTATTTTAAGACCAATCCAATAGACTTTCCCAAACCAAACTATACAGTTAAAGAGGTTTGAATGCATGTTTTAACTAATGGGGAGATGTCCTGATGTATGCTTAGTAATCCAGGTAAGAGTATCACAAAAATGGTCAATTGGTTCAACTGGATAAGAAGTTTACTCAGAAACGTTGCATAGTTCAAACTGGTAACATCTTCAGTCTCAGCTGAAACTGGAGTCATCAGGACTCTGTACTATCAAGCTGAGATGATTCCCAAAAACACGGCAGCCAGTGAGAGAGAGAAATCTCATATTAAACAGATCCTGGTTAAGAGAAATTATCCCAATTGGCCGTTTGTTAAAGCCAGGAAGCCTCCAAACAGTGCACCAGTCAAGTGAAGGGAGAAGAAGAGCTGCCCAAGCTCTTTAGCTGCCCTGCTAAATGTCAGGAGGACTCCACTGGCTTGTAGATCGGGGAAACCCAACAGACACTGTCCAAGAGGATGGAACAACACAGGAGAGCCACTCTCAGGCCCCCACCCATTGAACAGGGGTAGGGGCCTGAGAGTACATCTGTCATTATCTTACAATGCTGCGATTGCAAATATGTTCCAATCCTCAGCAAATAGTACTCATTACCACTGAACATAGAGTCAATGACCAACATCCATATGAAACCAGCCTTTTGTTCAGTGGCATCTCTGTATTATTTATAAGGGGGCGATGCTGCAGTCTGCTCAGACTAAAGATATCCCCTGTTTGAGGGACAAAAAAAATCTGAATAAACTTCTTATCCAGTTGAACCAATTCACCTTTTTTGTAATGGGGAGATGATGACCCACCTTCTCCTTGCAGGCTGTGAAATGAACTCTAACCCCGGGAGTCATGGCCTTAGGATTGCCAAAAAAGGCACCAAAGCTGAAGGTAAACTTCTCTAGATCCTCTCTCTCTATGTACCCAAAGGTCGGCTGTGGACAACACACCAATAGAACGCATTACTTGTTTATGTCAAATTTCCCCCTTTGGGGCCAATAAAGGAATATCTTATCTTATGTCAATTCACATTTACCTCACATATCAGAAAACTAGACAGAGAGCCAAAGGCATCAAATGAACAGGTCTATGTCATTTTCAGGGCATTTTTGAGCTGTCAATAATCACTACTAACACAGCTGTCACAATAGGAGGTAAACTGTAAAGAGGCAAACCCATTGTTGACTAAGTATCAGAACTCCAATATGCAGCCAGATACTGAGGAAGATGAGGAAGGAAGGTGAAGCAAAACTTACCCCGATAAAGGAGATGATCCCTGTGGATCTGCCAGGTGGAGGTCTACCAATAGCCACACAGAAAGAGAAAAAAAACAACCAGTTAGGAGAGTAAATCCAGAAAATAGCATTTATACAGAACCGTGTAAAAATGTAAAGTGACCGTCACAAAATCAAAGTCAAGGAACCAATTGAAAGGAGCTTTGACTACTCTGCATGTCACCCTCTCACCGATCCCACCTTGACTTGATCTAATTATTTCCCGGAAGCAATCACAAGTGTCTCACTGAGGGTAAGCAAAATATTTATTTTGGTTGGACTTTTAAACTTAGGATTTTTTTATTTATTTTTTTCACAATCAGAGAGGTAGGCTTCAAGATATAAAAGATTTAGAACCCTTGATGGAGGATGTTAAGTGCCAGGAGGATTTCTGTGACTCGTACATCAGACACCCAACAGACACTAGCCAAGACGATGGCACAGCACAGAAAAGCCAACACGTCAGTCCAAGACTCTGCAGTCTACAGATTACATTACATTACAGGCATTTGGCAGACACTCTCATCCAGAGCGACATACAAGTGTATAGGGTCAAGGTACAAAAGATACTGAAGCAACACTACAAACTAAAAAAAAGGGATTCCCTTATCAGTCCCACAAGGGGAAATTTGGATTTCTCTGCATTTTTGACCCAACCTATTGGATAGGAGCAGTGAGCTGCCAACATATGGCGCTCGGGGAGCAGTTAGGGGTTAAGTGTCTTGCTCAAGGACAGCTCGACATGCTGTTTGCAGGACCGGGGATCGATCCTGCAACCTTCTGATTGCCAGATGACCGCTCTACCCACTGAGCTATGCTGCCCCTAGATGACAATCCTAGTGCCATCATAAGACTCATACGTAACATCAACTAAGACACACGAACCAAAATAAAACTACACCTAACTACAGGCCAGTGGCCATTAATTCAAGGATGCAGATGTTTACATGCTTGATATGGAGGAACATTGGTTTGAACAGGGAGTCAGAGGCTATCCATGTGAGGAGGGTAGGACCATCCCTGAAATAAAAGGGGGGGCAAGATTATATCTATCACCATTTTGCAACACTGTGATAGCAACTATTGCCCAATCCTCCCTGAATAGTCCTCATTACCAGAGAATATCCAGGCAATGGCTAACTTGCATTTGAAACTATCCTTTGATTTGGTCAGTATGCAGTTGTATTCAGAAAAAGAGGTGAATCTGTTCAACTGGATCAGAAGTTTATTGGGAAACGTTTCGTCACTCACCAGGTGACTTCTTCAGTCTGAACTGAAGGCAAGAGGGAAGAGGGAATGACCCTCGCTGAATAGGGGCGGTGGCCTGAGAGTACACCTATCGGCGTCTTACAATGCCGTGATCGCGAACATTCTCCAATCCTCTGTGAATGGTGCCCTTTGTCACTGAATGTGCAGTTGATCACCCAACTCTCACATGAACCCAGCCTATTGTTATGTGGCATCACGGTACTGTTTATAAGGAGGGGGATGTTTGTCTTCAGCTCAGACTGAAGAAGTCACCTGGTGAGTGACGAAACGTTTCTTAATAAACTTCTGATCCAGTTGAACTGATTCACCTCTTTTAGTGATTTCCCTACCTGGATTATTGAGCATGCATCAAGACATGCAGTTGTATTGTTTATCAGGGTGGGGATGCTTGCAGTCAGCTCAGACTGAAGATGTCACCTGGATGATGAGGTGTCTCTCTGTATAAAACGTTATGTCCAGATGGACCGATTCACCTTTTTTGCGATGTCCTAATTCTTCACATAGTACTGCAACCCCCCAAAATTTCTTACAGCACAACACTCAGTGTCTTTACGTACAAATTAAAAATTCTAATCTGAACAGTTTACAGCAACAATTTCATCATTGCACTTCCATATAAGCATCTTAATATGAACTATCTTAATCAAATGAAAGTCTAAATCGGAAAGAAATGAGCTTTTTTTGCTAATGATGCTGAATATGGAGCTGCCAGGCTAGAGGAGAAGAGGAAGACCAAAGAGGAGGTTTATGATGTGGTGAGGGAGGACATGCAGGTGGCTGGTGAGACAGAGGAAGATGTAGAGGACAGGAAGAGATGGAGATGATGATCTGCTGTGGTGACTCCTAACATTATAGTCACAATAGTCGTAGTAATAGCAGTAGACAATAATGTTATGACCATGTTTTAACATTTCAGGGAGTCCAAGGCAAACTAGGCAATAAAAAAAAATAGGAGCAGCAGATGTATTCATGACAGTGATGATGTAGCGCATGGTGTCCCATCACCTAGGTAGATTTCGAACCCTTTCCTTTGTAACTCCAAGGTGTAGGACCAGGTGGGGAGAACTGGGATTGAGCCAGTCACTGAAAGTCTCTCTATGAGTCAGTTAGCATGTCAGGGGCTCTACCATGAATCCAAATGAATGTGGGTACTCACTTCTCAAACGTTCTTTTTTCCAGTAACCCCAGTGGTATTTTGGTCTTCTCAGACTCAGAGGCCATCTTGGTGACCAGGACATGTTTCTCCACTGGGGGCTGAGATGGAGCCACAAGCGAAGACTCTGCTGGGACAGGAGAGGTCTGTTTCTCTGGAGCCGATATCAGAGCTTTAATCTGGGGAAAATAAAACCAGTGTCAGAACATCAATATCCCTCCACTCTGCTGTCTTCCCACGGGGGTGGTCAGCAGGGCACTCTCCGCGTCACACGTCTTCTGCAGGCACTGGAGTGAACCTGACTCCGGGTTGCGGGCTATCACCGCCTCCGGGCTTTATTTTTAGGGGTGGCATAGCTAAATGGGTAGAGCGGTCATCTGGCAATCAGAAAGTTACAGGTTCGATCCCTGGTCCCGCAGAAAGCTTGTCGATATGTCCTTGAGCAAGACACTGAATTATCAACTGCTCCCTGAGTGTCATATGTTGGCAGCTCACTGCTCTAATACAATAGGATGGGTTAAAGTGCAGAGAAATCCAAATTTCCCCTTGTGGAACTGATAAGGGAATCCATTTACTTATTCATTATTATATATATGAAGATTATTGTGTTGTACTTTCATTCTATGTGAAGTACCTGTAAGAGCCATAAAACTGGAATTAGGATTAAACAGGGGACACTGGAACATGTCTCACAAGGAAACAGACAGTTCAACTCACCCATGCTGGTTGATCAGGTGGAGGGTTTACCAGTGGCTCCTCTGCACAAACAGTAGCAACAGTCTGAAGAAACAGACAAGACCGACATAGGACAAAGTTGGACAGGCTGTGCTGGTTGAGCAATATGACTTTTATTTAAAATGAGTAGCAGTGACTGTCTAGGTCCTCTAACCTTCAATTTATTTTACTGTAAACTGATTTATGATAAGCTGCTGGGTCTTCTGAATATATCCAAAACAGAAAGTGTTTAAATAATCTTTGAGTTTGCTGTGAGAAAAGCTAGGCTTAGCAGAGACTGGCAAACATCTTGGTAACCCTTTAAACCGAACCAGTAAAATTAGTTTAAGGTTCTCTAATACTTTAGTAAAATCTACGACAATTTTTAATCTGAGTTAACCCAAGTTATAAACCATTCAGTTGTGTCTAGATCCTACAATATGAACACTCATTCTACCCAACTTCACAATAACGTTCACATGTGAGAATCTGCATCCTGTCATTACCTCTCCGGTCCATGCAGGAGGTGGGTGTGCGTATCCATTAGTGTCCATCGGCGGAGCGTAACCAGCATACGGCGACGGTCCATACTCCATCGGTGGGTAGGCGGGTGACGGGTGGGGCAAAGGGCCATAGGCGGTGGGCTCTGTTGCCGGAAAGCCCACGGGAGGGGGCAGGGGGAGCGACGGCTCCCCCATGTAGCCCGTCATCGGGCCGGGAGGACCGTAAAACCCGTCTGAAGGAGGAACGTCAGGCCCCCATCCCGGATCTCGCAGGGGTCGTTCTGGTCCCCACGGACATGTACCATGACTCCACACACCCGGTCCTTCCGAAACCCATCTGTCCGAACCGAACGGCCCCCAGCCGGCCGGCGGAGGTCCATCAGGACCCCAGCCACCTGGAGGAAGCCCCCAACCGTGCTGCGCTTCTCTCGGTCCCCACCGACACTGTGGCGGAGGTCCTCTGAGTCCCCATCCTCCTGGTGGCGATGCCCAGCCTCTTGGTGGTGGAACCATTCCGAATGGAAGGCCATCTTCTCCCGGCGGACCGCACGGTCCACCACGTCCTGATCCACGGCGCATACCAATGCGACCCGAGCCTAGCTGTGATGCTAACGTTAATCAACTAGCTTAGATGAGCTAGCAGTAGCTTTAGCCAACACTAGCAGACCAGCTTGTTAGCTCTTTTCTTGCCGAGCAGGAAGGACTCAAGCTCTTGAATGAAGACCATCATTGCAGGCGAACCAACAACGGAATTAAACCAACAAGTTAACGGAGCCAGACGACCTAATAATATGGCTTCGTAATAATATCTAATAATACACCTAATTTAAAGATATACTAACATTAGTTGATGGTCTAAATACTGACCTGGGTGGACAGAGTTGTAAAGGGTCGCTAATGAGGACCCCTAACTGCGAAACCAAACAGACGCATATTACTGACGTCACTTTCAGGACGGAAGGATGTGACGTAGGGGTTAAACCATGTCCTTAAAACAAGTTGGGCTAGTTTCAAGAAACACATTCCCAAACAGATAACAACAACAATAATAATAATAATAATAATAATGATAATAATAATAATAATATGATGTGGGTAGCATTGCTCAGTGTGTAGAGTGGTCGTCTGGCAGGTTGGAGATTTGATCCTCTATCCTACACAAAGGCATGTCGAGGTGTCTTTGAGCAAGACACGGAACCCCTAACTGCTCCCCAAGCGCTATATGGTGACAGCTCGCTGCTCCTATACAATAGGATGGGTTAAAATGCTGAGAAGTCCAAATATCCCCTTTTGAGACTGATAAATGAATCCAAAAGTAATTTTAGTGACAGCGTATATAATGAACATCCATCCATCCATCCATCCATCCATCCATCCATCGTCAACCACAACCCTAACCCTCCTTTGGGAGGTGATCAGGTGGCATCCTTACTAGATGCCCCAACCACCTCAACTGGCTCCTTTCTATTTGTAGGACCAGTGGCTCTACTCCGAGTCCCTCACGTATGTCTGAGCTTCTCACCCTATCTCTAAGGGAGACACCAGACACCCTCCTAAGAAACCTCATCTCAGCTGCTTGTATCCACCATCTTGTTCTTTCAGTCATGACTCAGCTTTCATGGCCATAGGAGAGAGTGGGCACAAACATTGACCAGTAGATTGAAAGCTTTGTCTTCTGGCTCAGCTGTCTCTTGGTAATGATGGTTTGGTAAAGGGAGCACAATACTGCTCCAGCAGCTCCAATTCTCTGGTCTAACTCATGCTCCATTCTCCCCTCACTTGAGAACAAGACCCCCAGATACTTGAACTCCCTCACTTGGGGTAAGGACTCATTCCCTACTGGGATTGGACAATCCTCTGGTGTCCTGCTTAGAACCATGGTCTCAGATTTAGAGGTACTAATCCTCATTCCAGCTGCTTCACACTCAGCTGTGAACCGATCCAGTGAGTGTTGGAGGTCAGAGACTGATGATAAC